>JAJMLH010000052.1:0-66212 GCA_030569615.1 Ogataea rishiriensis | reverse complement strand
GGACTGTGCTGCTAAATATAGCAAATGGATGAAGCCGCACCAAGGTTCTCCTGGGGAGATCCACCCGCAGGAGGGAGAAAGTGCCACGCCTGTTGCCCCATGCAAAATATGCGTGTGCTGGGCATTTGTGGGAAACTGCGCGCCGCGTTGAGATCCCTGTGCGTGGTGGAAATGTCGAATTGCTTCTCCTCCCCTTTCGAGATATCCACGGTCGGCTGCCCTGACTTACGCGGTGTTCCTGGGCGCACTGGCGCACTGGTGGGGGCTGGCGGGCTGGCGGGTTGCTGTCGCCCCCGGTGGCCGTCCCCGGTGGGTGGCGAATCCCACTCCTGCAGGCTGAGCCTCACCTCCTGAAAATAAAATTGGGTGTCACTTGCATATTTCAGGACATTTCGAGCGGTTTTTCTTTTTCTTTCTCTTTCCACAGTTGAAGGGGAAGGTGAAAAAATAAACTCCTACTAAAAAAAAATGTTTTCTCTCTCCAAATTGCTGCTGCTTGGTGCCGCAAACAGACAACCATTTTTTCTCGTCTAGGATGTTGCTGATTAGAGATACGCCCAACCTCACGTTATAAAAGGAACGCCTTTCCTCCCAACCACCAATTCTTTAAATTACTCTCATCTACACTTCCAACCTAGCTTTTCTCTTTTGAAATTTTCTTCTCCTCATACAACGACAGCTCTTATTACTATCAATCTATAAATCACATTCACAATGCAATTCTCCAAGGTCATCGTCGCTCTAACTGCTCTAACTGCCGTCAACGCTGCTAACAACTCTTCATCATCATCTGAAGTTTCCACTGCTGGTGCCGCTGTTAACACCTACGGTTCCGCCGTTCTAGGTGCCGGTCTAGCTGCTGCTCTTGCTCTATTCTAAGTTTATAACTGAATCAACAATTTTTTTCTGGACTTCAGAGAGGCAATGAATCAGTGGTAGAGAAGTTTTAATCAATAGGACAGACAAACATTATATCACATCCATGATGATTTCTTTCATTTGCTGGTTTTCAAACGCTGCTCTCTGAAATAAAAAAAAAAGGTTTTTATTTGCTTTTGGCTTCGGTTTTCTACTCTTGTTTTTATTCGCTTCATCATGCTACGCTCATATGACGAAAGAAACCTTCATATAGAAGACTCTTGTATTTGATAGTATATATCTGGGTGTCTGTTCTAATAATTCATTTCTTCTATATTGCTTTTACCATATTCACCTATATGATGTTTCTTTTATCCTAATTTATTTTCAATATGTTATAACTACATCACTTGACGCCAAACTTGTACTCTGACTCATTAACCTACACCTTTCTGAACATCAACACGTTCATATCCATTTCAGACCAAGCCATACAGTTACATGCCACTTTTGCTTCATCACCCTATAGCAGTGTGTTCCAAATTGGTAAAAACGCGGAATCTCGTTGCTTCGCCACCGGTAGTGTGCCTCCCCCTCCCCTCTCCACGGGAGTCCCGGCGGGAACGCCCTTGTATGAAGATTGCCCATCACACACAGAAGATCCCGCGAGAACCGTAACCACAACGGTCCATAGTGAAATGGGGCCACGCGTCTTCCCTTTTCACACCACATCCCAAGGGTCTGGAACGTTCCTTCCTTTGTCCTATGATACCCCCATTTGATGCTTGTATCACGTATTCAACACAGAGGTGCCAAACTATCAGCCACTGTTCAGTAAAGGCGGTGGAATCGCTGGGGTGTTCCCGGCCTTTTACCTCTCCTGCGCCTCCTCTACAGCTTCCCAAATCTTACGTGCCCACACCTATCTTTTTGGACCTGTCTGTGGCTGAAGCAGAGAGCCTCAGCGACGCGTGTAAATATCAACAGTTGTAAACCTGGTAGATCAAGTAGACTCTTTGAGATCCAATACGTTACCGGCTCAAGTCACGTCAAAAGAGAGGCTCAAACTGTTGGATCGGTTGGAACATAGATTCAAACCTGACTGAAGCCCCCCTGTTCAGTCCCGCGGTGATCCACCATGCCAACGGCAAAGAGCCTTAAGGATCGACCTAGAAGAAGACCAAGAATAGCAGAGCCAATTGTCATAAGTCTACTCGATTCCGACAGTGAGGAAAGCACCGAGAACCTCACCACGCCCAGTTGGATTCACTGTGGGTACGTTGCCAACTCCACAGATGAGGAGAACGATTCGGATCTGTTGGTCAACATGAATCTGTTTCAAGATGGGATCCGTGAGCAGGCGATTGAGGTAGTTGTTGCCAGCAGAACAGACAAATACGCTAGCCAGGGGAGTACTCAAGACTCACCACTAGACATTCGTTCTACATCAACACCCTTACTAGTATACGACAATGAAACATCTGCACCATTGGTTGGTGAATTACAAGAGCCAACGACAGTCATTCGCAATCAGGAGAACATTGTTCAGCAGCAGCAGTCTAAGATCACTGAGTTGGAAGATCAAGTTTCACCGGTAGTTGAATACTCCCAAAAGTCATCTGCTGCCACCCCGCCTGACCCAAGCCCATCTCCCAATAAACCAAGGTTGTCATTTGGTAAGAGTAAATCATCCAAATTGATACGACAGCGGGCAGTTGGTCTTTCAAGAAGAATCAATGTACCCCCACTACATCCCTACCTGAAAAGAGAAAGATAGTATTCCTACCTTCTCTAGTAACGATTAATGAATAATGAACCACCATAATATAACTACAACTAGATTCATGTAGCATCAATGATGAGAATGTTTGGATTCAAACTAAAGAAAATCAGGACGAAAAGTAGGTAAGGGAATCACATGAGTAACATAGTCTTGAAATCACTACAACTCATCCTTGGCAGAGACAATGTCAACCAATTCTGTCTCAAAGATCAAAGTAGCATCAGGAGGAATGATTCCACCTGCACCTCTGCTTCCATATCCCAACACTGAAGGAATAGTTAGCTTTCTCTCTTCACCAACGCACATGTCCAACAAACCTTGGTCCCAACCTTTGATCACTTGCCCAACACCAACGGTGAACTGGATAGGCTGGTTCTTGTAAAAGGAGGAGTCAAACACCTGTCCATTCTCCAAACTTCCCTTGTAGTGCACCTTCACAACATCACCGGCTTTGGTCTTACGTGAACAGTCCTTCTCTGGAATGGCCTTGGTGACATCAATGACAAGATCCGTTGCTGTGGCTTCCACTATGGCTGCTAGAGCTAGTGTAATGGCTGCCGATAGGCTTGTGACGTTCAGTTTCATCGTGGTTGCTGTGGGGGAAGAATAAACAAGGTTCAGTGTCGATGATTTCCGACTGATAACCTACTGTACTACTTTGAAAAGTCCTCAATTGACACAGGAGCCCTTTCAGCAATAGACACTCTAGCAATCAACAAGTTGCACAGACGTGGATCTGATAGATTGTTACCCATTGCCAACCTCCGAAGTGCCAAAGAGATGAGACAGCGTGCCAGCATACAGATAAACTCAAAAAAAAAAGTGAAATTTCAATGATGCATTCAATCACACTACTCTTTCCGGCCTAAACTGGCTGCATGCCTCACTCGACCCTTTTATTTATTTACCTCTTGCCATATTCGGCGTTTTGATCTGAAAATTGTTCAACAATCTCCCGTTTTAGACTTAATTGAAAGCGTAAAATCAACAAGCTTTCAGCAACCTGTTGAATGAATATTAATGTGGTCCTGATGCAACTAACCGATATCCCTCTTGAATCGGGCCACACAGAACAATCGACTCTCATCTTTAACTTATGAGCAGCTTACCACTTCAAAGCAACATCTGAACTTTATTCTAACTAAAAATCAGTCTCATTTTGAATCAAACTTGGAGTCGACAACACCTATCAGCAAGATTTTTTACCAACGATGAACTCCCCAAACACAATCATAACGACACCAAAAACGGCACCAGCATCAACACTGTTGACGATGAGCACGGCAAACACACCTCTTCAGGAGTCTCCCATATTTTACAGCGATGATAGCTCTCCATCGCCTGTGAAACGTACCTCAAGGATCCCACTACAGCCATCAACAACAAGTAGTCTTAACGTTTCAGCAGGACTGGCGGTTCATGCCAACTCAACCATCGATCTAAAGAACAACTACAAGTCGCCTTCGGACAAGTTCCGTATATCTCCCATCAGCTCCCAACTGTTGAACCAAAACAGTAAAAAGATGCTGTTTTTCAACAGACTGATGAGTGCTGACAAGGATTCCAATGATAACAACAGATCTTGCCCCGGGGTGGGTAATCAAATGTCAGGCTTGCAGCTGAAGCTAGAAAACCTCAGTCTTGATTTGAAGAAATGATGCTTGATTGTCTCATTGGATTCTGTTCTTCTTGTTCTTGGACTCTGTGTACTTTGGAATTGGTTGTATTTTATTAGGGTGGATGATACCTTTACCGGCTTGGCTTGCCTATGTTATTCCTGCTGAAGATCCAAAGGTAGAGCGGAGGACCTGTAATCTTTGTTGTTTTGACCATTTCCTGGAAGGCAGTTATTTGTTCATGAGTTGTGTCTCTATATTGATGTCTCTTTCCCTCTGCCGTTTTTGCTTCCGTAATTTTTCTTTCTCGTTTTATTTTGTACTTATTAAACTGTGATACTCCTTATTTCTTAGCAACTTGGATGGTCCTGGACTAAAGTGTTGTAACTTTGTTGATCTTGGAGCACCTGCTAATCTCCACAGACTTTACCGGGGAATTGTGCGGTAGCAGTATCAGTGTTGATGAACCCAGTTTAGTCCAGACCAAATGAGCATCATAGCATTTTCAACTACTGATTCTTCCTCTCTTCCTCGGGATGTGTATCCACTCTGTTTCATTACAGAAACGAAGTCAGATGAATTTTCAACAGCAACTATGTGTGAGACAGATGATTCATCAATGCGCAGAGCGACATCAAAGTTGACTTGAACAGATCAACAGTTGAACAGAATAGTCCAACAGCATCAAATTCCTTTAACCAAACACAGTGTCGGAAGGGGGAACCGTAAGATTTCTCTTTTTTACCACACAACTTCTTTGGAAAGAGATCCAAATAGTAGTTTAGTACCAATTTGTGCCACCAAAACCTTATTTATTCTTTAGCAATTAGATATTAGCCGCACAACATTGTTGGAGCCGCACACAGTTGTTTTTGGCGTTAAAACGGCTCAGTTCTACAAAGATTTTGAAAAAAACAGTTCATATCAAGGCTGTGCTCATAATTAACAGCGACACGTGTAAGTAAAATGACAGTCAAGCAGGGGTCGCCGCAAGGCCATGCCGCCATTCCGCCTCATGCGCCGCCGCAATGCCGCTTCTAAGATAATATTTTTACAAAGTTTCCAGACCCATCTTTCAACTTTCTTCTCTGTTGAGCTTGTTTCCACTGAAAAAAAAGCCAAGCTTCCAGTTTATCACTATATGAATCCCACAGTTTCTGCCTCTGTTAAAATTTCAGCTAAACAATCATGAGCAGTCCAAAAGTTTTGCATCCACATTTGTTCGTTTCGTATGAGGAAATTCGAGCAATAGCTTGAAAATTAGCTGAGAGTGCTTCAACAATTTTTTAAAAATGTCACTTGAATAAAAAAACAAACTTTCACTATTGAGGTTTCATAAAAACACAGTTTAAAGGTGGTAAAAAATCTGAGAGAATTCTTCCTAACGTTTTTAAAAAGTGTTTTGGATCTTCTTGATGTGTCTTCAGTTGATGATTGGAAACAGCATCCTGACAGCAGCAGTAGGGCGCAATGGTTCTGAAACTTACACCAACATCAACTAACACCCCTGGCGTTTCTGATGGTGTGTATGTTCAGAATATCAATTGATGCAGCCCCATTTTCAAGGCGTCCGTGTTACAACTTTGAACCGTATTCTAGGTTTGACGCCTCTCTGTATTAGTATCTATTGACGCTACCCAATTGTAGCAATGGATCTGGAAGACTACTCATATTAAAGGCCAGACGCTGGAGCTCGTTCTGGTGATTTTTAGATCTTGTTTCAACTTGAGATAGGCTGCCAAATATTGACTTGAAAACTTCTCGTCCAATTTTGGCGGGCTTGAAACAAATATTCATTCAACACCTCCGGCACACCCTTCAAGTTAATCCAAAACGCTTCACCACTTCAGTACTTCTTGAGTCATGGCTTGATTTGCTTCTGAATGTGGTGATGGCAAATTCAGCGGGAAATTGTCGATGGAATTTCCATAAAGATAATCTCATTGTCCTATCTGGCCCATTTCCAGCCCTGTCCTTTGCAGCATCAAAGTTCCACCCTTGACGACCAACCAGCTTTCACCTCACAGAACCTCTTTTGGTGGAGTTGTCAAGATAGGTACCCCTGGAGCTCTGTTCCAGCTATGCCGTTGTTGAGCCCTTTTTGGGGCTAAAGTTCAGCGAGCATATCACACCATTAATCAACGCAACAATCAAAAATCGCAAGGTTGATATGACTTCTAATATTGTTCATTGCCCTTCTTCTTCAAACAGTTTCTTTCCAACAGCCTGAGAATGTCAAAATTGTGTAATATCATGTGCTTTCCTAGCAAGAAAAGGAGAGCAAACTGTTGTTGTCTTTGACGGTACTAAAAAGCAGCCATATTTGGCCACACGGGTTTCATCTCGCTTTAAGCATGACCAGTATTTCAATGGCACTTCATGTTACTAATTTAAGATCTAACAGACCAACTGTTCAAAAGAGCATACAAAGGAATTGTTGACAATAGAAGCAATTGCAGTGATGTACACTAATGGAGATGTCGAGGGGAAAACAAGTAAGCAGTCTTAAATAGTGTGCGAGCGAAAAATTTATAACGCAGCCAGCAAACACATATAAGTTTATCTTTCCCCTTTGAACTGTAAGCAATTGCAATACTTAGCTGCTGTTTACTGTTGTTCTTCATACTCTATATTGCAATGAATGGTTGGAAGTTGATAACAGCAAACACATGTTGAGAACAGATGAGATAAACAGAAGTTCAGCCTGTCAAGATCTTTCACTTTGTGCTTGTGATAGCATTACGCTTATCTCCTCTCCCATAACTCTTGGCTGACTCCGATTGTTACCGAACAATTCAAGACACCATTACCAACATTACTGACTGCACTTCCTAGAACCATAAAGTTGAGCATTATTGCTGTTTCCCATCAATCAAAGATCACAGACAATGGTTGTCGACTTCGATTTTGTTTGGCGATAGTCCGCGAGAGCTAAAGCTCTCAAGCCTCCAATGGACTTCAGCGAGTCAAAACTTTTGATATCTTTATGGCTTAAAATTTGAAGCTTTGATATTTCAAAGAATTGGTTGTTAGTATAGGATTATCAAAGTACAGTGACCAATAATCACTGGTGACAAAACGACATCATTCTGTTGGTGGCTCTCTTGAGTCCAAATGAGCACAGAACCCCATTGATCTTCTGGTTCCAGCACAAAGGAGCTTGCTTCAGGCCGTAGATGCTCTTGGATAGGTGAAATACCGCTGAACCCTTCTCAAATCCCAGTGGTTGGTTCATAAAGAATGTAATACCAAGTGAGTTGTTCAATGTTTTGGTGCGCGACCATCTGGAAAATAAGTTGATTTGCTAAAATTTCAATGTCTGCTGCACCAGGAACTCAATCGTCCTAGGATTTGATGTGGCGTATAGATGAGTGGTTGGACTACAAGGGTTTCTGCTTGAATTTGATGGCATTGCTCATCTTTCTGCTTGGAATTATGCCCTTCAGATGCCCTTCAGAGATCGGCCCCAAATCAAACTTTATGTGACGAGTCCAGATTTTTAATTTACATCATCAGGATGATCTGGGCTTCCTCTTTCAAATGGTATGCTCAGAAGTATGAAATACTGGCTGGATTGTGGTCTAAATTGCCGCTGAATTTAATTTATTGCTCGACAAAAAAAGGGACATATGGCCTAGTGGAAAGAGGCAATGCGCTGTAAATGTAGGCTGCATGGTTCGCATCTGACCCTTATCCTTTCAGATTTGTATCTTTTTCCATCTCCTGGCACCATTTATACACCAATCCAGCTCGTACTTTGAGGTTTGGCTCAGAAAAAAATCTAGTATATTGTAGTAGCTTCAGAATTGCATAAATCGAACATTTTCAAAAACCCAAATTGGGATTTCTTGGAAGTTTTTCAAATCCATTTTGTGGCCGCACCAGTAACACTGGCAACTCCAAACTGGTATCGTTAGATAGATTAAACTTGTTTGCATCTTTTGGAAGTAGTGTAGTGACACTGGTGCCCTTGGAGGAAGACTTATTGAAGATTTAAAATTTCCCTGCCATTAAAATGTGTCCCAAATAGGCAATATTTGAGTCCAAAGTGCTGCAGCCGGTTCCCCACGCATGCACAGTGTGCGAAAGATGCGGTGGTATGTCACGTGGAGGATGCATTAGACTGTTTACTTTGGACTGACGCGATACCATGATCAAGGAAACCAAACCTTGACCTTATAAAGCAATAGGTGATCAACGTTTGCCAATATATATATAAGAGATTCAAGAGGTTCATAAAGTCAGATAACCAGCCAAATTTCCGATTGCAATGTCTTCGAGTGTATCTACGGGAGGCGCAGACCTACTTTCAAATGAAGAGCTATTGGGTTTAAGGGACTCTAGCACAAAGTCAACAGGTGTCGATCTTGGTCTGGATCAACCATTACCACAGCCGAAGGAACGTCGAACAATATATAAACTTACCAGCGAGATCATGATTGGTCCAAGGGGGCTTCCGGCATTAGAGAAATCTCTCAAAGCTTTCAAGTTCAAAGCAAAGAAGCACGCGTCAACGGGGAAATCAAAGTCTTCGTATGATAGAAGGAACGAATACAAAAGCTCTCATCATTTCGAAAACTTGACTAGACTGCTTTACATCTATCAATTGTGGGGTCATGATATTCACCCAAAGTATAAATTTGCTGATTTTATTCCTGTTCTTGATAGAGCCATGAACTTTGGTGAAGTTAAGAGCTACAAAAGGTCACTCATAGAGAAGGAGATCCATGAAAAGCTCAATATCGGCAAAGATCCAATAGATGTTGTCGAGGAGCAGAACCTTATACCCACACATGTTGTCTCCATGTCACACCAAGAAGACGGGAGTGAAAATTTTCATATTGAAGGCGAGAGTTCGCTGTTCGTTGGAAACGAAGACTCAGACGATGAACTCTATACCGCACCTAGACCCACAATGTCATCGGCTTCACTCGGGGAGAAGACAAATGACTTGTCCGCTGCCAGGCTAGAAAGCAAGCGTAATGAAAACTCCACTTTTGTGTCAGAAATTAAAGATAAGCAAAATGGGAGTGGCGATTATGACGTTTTTAGTGATGATGATGATGATCTGCTAGACTCTGTTCTGAACGCTACAAGCGAAAACAAGAACACTGCAGGGGAAACTAATAACAATAATAACGGTGATGATGGTGATAATGATGATGATGACCTTGATGCATTGCTCGCAGAGCAAATGGAAAGAAGGCCATCAGTCGAAGAATATGTTGAAAATGAGGATGAGCTGGCCATGTTGAGAGACATGGGTATGTAAGATTTCATATTTTGTTCAAGCGGGATGTTAGTACAGACCCTAGGTCTAATGACCGTATCGATAAATGCGATGACTTTTACAGCAATCCCAGTTGAGGTTTTTGGCTGTACCCGCAAAACAAAATTAAACTATTAGGCTTTTTGAACGATATAGAAGAACATCTATTACAAACGATATAGAAGAAAACTGATAATAAAAAATTACGGTGTAAGAAGACTACGGAAGAAAACAATGATAAGCCTCGTATCCTTGGCTTCGTGAAGAGAATGTAAAGTCAACACCAAGTCTCAAATCATAAAGAGTACCTGAAAACTGTGTTTTCCTTATCTGTCAAGTCTTTGAAACCATTGATAACACCTGTATCCTCGGATTCTCCCTCAACAACACCATAACGTTTGTCTCTGCTACGGTTTTCCCAAATCAGACCAAGTCCATAAACGATACCAAGGAACATCATTGCTGCAAGACAAGTGATAAGACCAATGATACCACTACGGTATTTTGGTGCTTCGTAGGAGTAAAAGATGTTGGCACCAACGATATTACCAGATGCATAGAAGGTGAACCAAATACCGTTCGTAATAGTACGCTTAGTTTGTCCAGCAACGTTGGCATTCAAGAAAATCCATGATAGAATGACAGGACCTCCGATAATGTACTGCAACCAGGTGCAACCAACAAGAGCCCACTTATGTTCCAACGGTATGACGTGGATACCAATTAGACCAGCCATTTCTGGGACACAGAGCAAACAGAAGATGATACAACGTGTATTCTTGACCTTGACAGCAATGACACCTGCGGTGAAAACAACAGCCAATTCGATAGCACCGGATGGTAGTTGAAGAATGGTTGCGCTGATTCCAGAGAAACCAAAACCTTTAATCATTGCAGATTGGAAGTTGGACGAACCACCATTGTTAACACCACAACATAGACCAATCAAAGCGTAAATTCCGGTCTTGTAGTCCAGCAAGGCTTCCTTGATTTGATAGTTCTTGTACTTGCTGTTCTTCACACCCATCATGTTTCCTGACACTCTCTTGACAGCAATTGCCTTTTCAGAGTGAGACAAGAATCTTGCGTCTTCTGGGGAACTTGGACAGAAGAAGAAGAATATAACAGACCACACAAGGTTGATCAAACCAATAGTTAAAAAGATCAATCTCCATGGTTTCAAAGCGGTTTCCGTGGCATGTCCTAAACCATAGGAGAGTAATGCACCAACCATTGTGGCAACACCATTGAACGATAAGAAAGTGCACATTCTAAGTGGTTGTTCTTTTTTGGTATAGAACGATGAGTTGATCAACATACAACTTGGAGAAATACAACTCTCACAAAGACCAAGCATAAATCTTAAGACCAAGATACCACCATAGTTACTAGCACCAATATGACCAAGCAAAAGAATGGCCCAACAGAAGATCATGGCGCCGGTAAACTTGGCAACTGGATATTTTTGGATCAAATAGTTTGCCGGGATGGCACCAGCCATATAACCAAAGTTGAAAATGGCAGCGACCCAACTGTATCTTTGACCAGCCAAACCCAAATCGTCCTTGAAAGAATAAGCAGCGGCATAGTTCAAAGACAACTTATCCAAGAACTGTAGAGTATACGTGACACAAAGCAATGGAATAACTCTTGTATCGATCTTTCTCAAAACCCTCTTTTTGTTTGCCTCATACTCTTCTTCGGACATATCCTGTGCCTCACCGAATAGCGCTAAACCTTCAGCACCAGCTTTTTCATTCTCAGCGAATTCCTCAAGTTGATGGGACAAAACGTTGGTGACATTCTTGGAGCTTGTCGACTCGATGCTGTTGACAACGGCATCTTCATTTTTGAAGGAGTCAGTAGATGAAACTGCCATTATGTATTGGTATCTATAAGTTCCTTGTTTATGTTACCTTTCAATAGAAGTAACATTATTGACACTATTGAAATGTTGAAAGGATTAGCGCAACGCGGGAAGAGGGGTCCTTATATAGTTGAACTAGAGACAACAATAAGCGCTTTCCAGTATTTTGCATCTTTTCGTCGGTAAGATAGACAGTGGAATTGTGGCATGTATCCTTAGTGAGCAAGGGATGTTTGTTATCGGAAAGCGATTGGATGATGAGGTGAACCTTTCTGGCTATGCAAGGGCCTCGAGACTCGCTGAGGCTTGCTAATCCTTATCGCCATGCGTGCATCGATTGGAAAAGAATCGGAACAACGTCTTGGTGGCCCAGAGAAAAAGGCCGCCCGCCCACCAATCTTGAAAAGTCCGTTCCTGCGCCGATCCTCAAGATTGCCTGTCAGTTTCTAACTTCCCAATTGGGAATTAACAATTGGCAATTTCCCAATCAGTAATCGCCGCCAGCTGGACAGCACAGACGCTGAAACACATCCTTTTGAAGACACTAACAGGGATTGACTCCTGTTTTTGACGGGTGGCTAATCCTACCTATCTTGTGTATCCATAGAAAACATCAGTTGTTCCAATCTAACAATATCGTGGATGTACAAGGCTGGAACAGGGAAGGTGAATGTCTCACTTCTTGAAAGTTCAAGTCAGGCAGCTGTTCCCTTCCTACAAGAGAACGAGTAAGTTTTCGTAAGATTATTCTTGGAACTGACAGTAAAACACTTGTCCAATGAAAGCTTTTTGCTGAGACCCTGTAGTCATCGCTTGTTCGAGAAGACACCAAAAAACCAAGATCGGTCGACTTCGAATGGATTTGACATCCCGTTTTGAGCCGCTGAACATTAATATTCGGCATGTCACTATATCTAAAATTGTTACTGCTCAATCGGGAAGTAACAATTTAATTCTTTCAACCACTTTGGGAAAAGTGCAATCTTCATTCACGTTGCGGCAATGAAAACGAATCAAACTCGTTGATGGTTTTGATATTTACCACCCAAGATCCAAACATTTGTATAAGTATCCCAGGATAGCACTTGCTCTCTCTCTTGTGTAAAATCATACTTTCAGTGTTGCGAAAATCGTACCACATAGAGAGACATCAAAAAACTAAACTAGAAAATAACATCATGCCTGAAAAAGCTCATATTTCTCCCTTCACAATTTCCCCTGGCCGTCTTGTTGACACCATCCATGAAACATCCGATGCATTTGGAGCCAAGTTTGTTTGGGGAAGCCGCCCAACAGATACTGGAGTGTGTCGTTTGGCGCTCAGCGATGAAGATAAATGTGTTAAGGATTGGTTCGTGACTGAAGTTAAATCGCTTGGTTGCGAAGTCCGTATCGATGAGGTTGGTAACATCTTTGGTATTTATCCAGGTAAGAACGAAGGTCCACCAACTGCTGTTGGATCACACTTGGACACTCAACCTACTGGAGGAAGATACGATGGTATTCTTGGAGTCTTGTCTGGTCTTGAAATTCTCCGCACTTTCAAAGACAGCAACTATGTTCCAAACTATCCCGTTGCCGTGATATGCTGGATGAATGAAGAGGGTGCAAGGTTCCCTATGAGTACCATGGCTTCATCCGTGTGGGCAGGACTTACCACCAAGGAAGACTGTTATAAGTTCAAATCTATAACTGATACCACACCTGTTACAGTCAAAGACGAACTTTTGAGAATTGGTTACCTAGGACCAACTCCAGCATCCTATATTGAAAACCCAATTGCTGCTCACTTTGAACTTCACATCGAGCAGGGTCCAATATTGGAACAAGAAGAGAAAGAGATTGGAATTGTTAAGGGTGTTCAGGCTTACAAATGGTTCGATGTCTTTGTCACGGGAAAGGCCCAACATACCGGTACTACACCACTGGCTGCCCGTAATGATGCAATGTTGACGGCTTCAAAAATGATAGTCAAGGCCAACGAAATTGCTCACAAGTATGGCGGTCTATGTTCGATTGGTACCATGACCGTTGAGCCTGCATCTGTCAATGTTATCCCTGAACTTGTTCATTTCACGCTAGATGCAAGGCACGAATTGGATGAAGTCAATGCACAAATCGTTGCAGAGTGTAAGGAGCAATTCGAGCTGATAGCAGCAACGCCTAACGGTTCATCCACCAAGACTGGATCGGTGAGGTTTGAACTTCTTCAAGATTCTCCAGCAGTGCACTTCAACGAAACATGTGTTGGATGTGTTACTGACTCTGCAGTTGAACTCTTTGGTGAGAGTCTTGTGAGAAGGATCATTAGTGGAGCTGGTCATGATTCATGCTGTACCTCTCAACGTGTTCCAACGGCAATGATTTTCATCCCTTGCAGAGATGGTGTCAGTCATAACCCTGAGGAGTATAGTACCCCAGAGCAAGTCGACAATGGTTTCAGAACCTTGCTGGGAGCTGTTGTTAGGTATGACGATCTGCGTGGATCAGGAAAGGTCTAAGTAGATTTTGCTCTGGGAGGACATTGTTTCAAGATTGTCAGCATTTTGACATGGACGATGGTCGACAAAAGTTATATTTGTACTTTATTTTTTCTCATCTGGTTGTGGCTATTTTGAATCTTACGTTTTTAATAATTTTCTTTGATGATGTAGATTCCACTGACCTTCTCGAGGGCAACAGTGAAGGCAAGTAAACACCTTTGATAGCGGTATATAAGCTTGAGACCATCTCTTGATAGCATCGGCTCTTAAGAAAATCAAAAAAATGAGCCGCATAATTTATTGCCGTTGAGCTGCACACGTATTCTTATTTAACTGGCCGATTTCTACTCGATCTCGAGCACAAACACATACAGATATCAGTAGGCTTGGAAATATCTACATATTTCTACTCACGGGATGAGCAAACACGAATACAAACGCACGAGGAGCTGCTTTTTCTGCTTCGGAATTACTGGAATGAGAAAGGCTTAGATATGGATAACAGTGAAGGTGAATTAAACGAAACTCATGTTCAGAATCTCAGTGTGAGTCCCGACTCTGAGCAACCCAAGAAGAGAAAATACGTTCGAAAAAGAACTGCTGGACAGTTTGAATTCGTGGGCCCCAATGCTCGTTCAAAAAATGGGTGTTTAGCCTGTCGAAAGATCTCGTGAGTATGATGTCCTGTTTTCTTGAATTCGGTTTGAAAGGAAGGTCCCCCCATACTAATTTTCCAATGTTGTTGTGAATCTAATAGAAAAAAGTGTGATGAAAAAAAGCCCATCTGTGGCCTTTGCAAATCCAAAAACAGAACGTGCCAATGGCCAATCTCTAACAATGTTCGAAATGGCAACTCAACTAAAGGCTCCAAAGAGCATGGATTAAATCGTGCAGCTACTGCTGAATCAATCATGATTGTTCCAGTGCCGTCTGCCGGTACTGCAAGCCCAATAATACGCCCCGACGATCCAAGGAAATCATCTGCCAAAGCGAGAGCACATCTAATGGGTATCGATATGCTTGATCTAGATACCATCACTCTTTCCCCTGGTCAGGAACTCACAGGTCTTGAAAATATGCGTCGGTTTTTGAACAATGCTGAAGGAATACGTGCTACTACGCAGAATCTCTTGAACAATCGGAAGCACATCAACGATGAACAGGACGAGAAAAGCCTGGAAAATAATGTGAAACTTGATGACATGTACAGAAAGATTAGCCCACAATTGCCCGCTTCTGAGTCATTTTTTCTTAACGAGTTCTGTTCGGTTTCAAAGACAATTTCCAAGTTTGATCCTCGACATGCCGTGTTTCTAGATGTTGTGCTGACTATGGTGCCATCTAGTCCTTTGGTTTTGAAAACTTTAATATTTTGGGGTGCAGTCTGCAAGAAGTCTCAGCTGGACCATATACTGGAGCAGATCAAGCTGGGAATCTCCTCCTGTGCCTCATCCAAAGAAGACAGCAATGTCATGTATGCGCTGGCAGCATGCTTGATTGTTGTTAAAGCATTGATACTGGACGGTGATCAGTCAAGCGTGTGGTATGAATATCTTTCTTTAGCTCGCACAGTTATATTGGAGAACGGTATGTTGATAGATCATCATTCCAACCCAGAGAAGCAGTTTTTGCTGGCTGCCTTTTGCCACCAGGATTTGCATTCTTCACCTTCATATTTTGGAGGCACTTTACTAAAGTCTTCGGTCCACTCTCAAATTATTTCCAGATCTCACGCAAGTTTCTATCCTCCATTTGACTGTCTTGGACCAATGTTGCCATTTATTGCGGAGGTTGTTGAACTTGCAGAGGAGGCAAGGCCCATATACGCACTTCTTGAAGATCCTATCAAGATAAACAACTGGCAGTACACGGAGAAGTTCAACACTATTGTCTGGAAGGCTGTGAAGCTCGACCAAACCATCTCTTCGACGTATCCTTTGAAGCGTGATCTTAGACTCATCAAGATTGAAGAGTTTGAGATACATCTATCCCTCTATGAGCTCTACCAATTTTCTATTCAGCTTTACTTGAGGATATATGTCAAGCAGTGTCCTCCAATAGTACCGGAAAACCAAATATTGGTGGTTAAACTCATCAACTTGTTAAGATTTTTGGTCAACTCATCTGTTGGTAACTCTCTATCGTATGCATTTTTGATAACGGGAATATCATGCGTAAGGGGAAGTGATAGGTTGGAGATCAAGACTCTTTTGAACAAATACAAGAAAGTGATTTACAACACTTCCAACATTGAAAAGATTGAGACTATTATTGAGCAGAGCTGGTCTGGAAGTCGAGAAGGATTGATATGTGTTGAATGGTACAAGGTTGCAAAGGACTTTGGCTGGGACGTATTTCTCAGCTGAAGTGTTTTTCAACAACAAGCGGAGATAGATGACTTGGTCTTGCCTAAAGTTAGCTGTACTACGTTACTATTTTACGATGATAGTAATACTCATCTTCTGTAATTATACCTGCAATAAAAGAAGGATATATAGTTGAGTTGACAATATGCCTTGATCTTAGTGGCCGCCAGACATCCCAACACCGGTTGAACGCCTGCCGGGGGACCAGCACGGGGAGCGCGAGCTGCACCGCGGGCAGCAGCACGGGTATCGCAGGGGAGAACAAGGAGAGAAGCACTGCCTCAGACAGAGCGAGGGCTGACGAGAAAATGTTTGAGTAGTACGCGTGTGTGTGTAACGAACGTAACTTGGGTAGAGTCGGTCGGTTGACACCTTTCGAGAGTAACCTCTCGAACCTCCTTTATCACCATTTAGTCAGCATCTACCATCCACTTACTGTATTGAAATATCAATTGATTGAGTATTGTGTAGCATCTGGAACCATTGTACAAAGGCATAAACAACTGCATTGACCATAGTCTCAACAGATTCCCTCGGACCCACTTACATATCCATCGTTAGACCATTCGGAGATCCAAAGTTGGAATCAATGCATAGATTGAGTTGCTAGCTTTTCCCTACATCATACCCAAGATTATTCGGACTTACACATTTAAAAGTTGAGTTGACTGGAGCCTAGATAGAACTTTTCAGGACTAAGATATCAAAACAGCGTTGAAATTTCAGCAAAGACATACATAACCATGGCACGCGCAACAAGAAGAGCGGCCACCATACATCACGAAGACGATGAGGACGATGATTTCTTTGAGGACGATGTTGTGGAAGACGAAGATGTCTCCGAAGAGTTTGAACCAATTGATGCCCCTCAGCCATTGCCACCACCGCCACAACCGCAATATTCAAAGAACGAAGAGGCAGCAGATGATGATGATGAAGACGAAGAAGACGGTATCAGATCACACAGAAAAAGGGCCAGGAGGGCTGTCAATTACAACGAAGACGCTTTACTAGCCGACATCAATGACGAGTTAAGTGAAGACGAAGACGGCATGGACCCCGACGAATCCATATTTAGGAAAAGAAAAATAAGCAATGGAAAGAAGAGAAAGAACAACCCCGATGACGCAGATTTTGGTGACAGAGACGTCAAGGATGATGATGACGAATTCAACGACGATGACGAAGCTTTTGAATCGGATAACTCTTTGAAACCTAGAAGAAGAAGGCAGCCGGGCTTTGTTGTGAAAGATGACGAGGACGTCATGGATGAAGATGATGAATTTTATGAACATAGAGAAACCCCTAGGAGGACCAATGGAAGAAAACTCAGAAGCAAGAGACGCAGATCCCAAAGACATGATGACTCTCTGCATGATGATAGCACGGCCAATGGAGAGGATACCGCATTAACGCTTCAGGATGAGCTCAAGGCTCTCCAGGAAGATTCCCCACTGAACTCTCCGGTGCAGCGTAACCTACGTGAACGTAAGGCGATCAACTATACACTTCCACCTCCAATAGCGAACGAGCTCCCAATGGACGATACGCCCGCTTCAATGGCAGCAAGTCCAAGACGTGGCCGCAATGGAGGACGCTTTGGTGGATACGGAGGAGGCTCTGGTATGAACGTATCCGCAACTAGTATGCAATTGAGAAGATTATTTCCCACCGTTGGTCCATTTGGTGGTGGAGATGTTCATGCACTTTTCCAAAATGGTGGAGTTCCTGATGGATTGACCGCTTTGGGAAATGTTGAATCGAGTGACTCTGATGACGACAATGACTTGTTCAAACCCACAGATCCTAATGATACATCTTCTAAACTGAACGTGATCACCGCTGATATGACTGGTGCAATCGGTGCTGGTGGTGCTGGTGTTGGTGCTGCAGGCTTACAAAAGAAGAAAAACACGTTGGCTGACACTGATCCGTTGGGAATTGATACCAACATTGATTTTTCCGCGGTTGGTGGTTTGAACAACTATATTGATCAGTTGAAAGAGATGGTCACATTGCCGTTGCTATACCCAGAGATATATTCCAAGTTCCATATCACCCCACCGAGGGGTGTCTTATTCCATGGTCCTCCAGGTACAGGTAAAACTCTTATGGCTCGTGCACTTGCTGCTTCGTGCTCATCTCAGGATAAGAAGATTACCTTCTTCATGAGAAAAGGTGCTGACTGTTTGTCCAAATGGGTTGGTGAGGCAGAGAGACACTTGAGATTGTTGTTCGAAGAAGCAAAGCAACAACAACCGTCCATTATATTCTTTGATGAGATTGATGGGTTGGCTCCGGTTAGATCATCAAAACAGGAACAGATACATGCTTCCATCGTTTCCACGCTATTGGCTTTGATGGATGGTATGGATAACAGAGGTCAGGTTATAGTCATTGGTGCCACCAATAGACCCGACTCGATTGACCCAGCTTTGAGAAGGCCTGGTAGGTTCGATAGAGAGTTCTATTTCCCATTACCTGACATAGCCGCTCGTGAGGAGATCCTGAGGATACATATGCGTAAGTGGGATCATCAGTTGAACGAAAAGTTTGTCAAAGAATTGGCCAGACTTACAAAAGGGTATGGTGGTGCTGATTTGAGAGCTTTGTCCACCGAGAGTGCATTGAATGCAATTCAGAGAGCGTACCCGCAGATTTACAAGTCCAACGATAAGTTGAAGATCAATATCAACAAGGTGAAGGTCAATCCAAGCGACTTTACTCGAGCTTTGAACAAGATTATTCCTTCTAGTGCCAGATCCACTTCACTGTCCTCCAATCCACTACCCGAATCTATTGAGCCATTGTTGGCTAGGCAATTGAACAAAATTGTTGCCAAGTTAGAGTTGGTGATTCCAAAAGACAAGCAGCCTTCACTATTGGAAGAGAGTGAATATGTTGATTTAACAGCATTACATGAAGATGGTGGTTTCAAGCACCAGCAATTGCTTACCAGGTTGAACCAACTGAGAGTTTACAAACCAAGACTTTTGGTCTCTGGTAGCAAAGGGGCAGGCCAAGATTACATTGCTAGTGCTATCTTACACAATTTGGAAGGATTTAACATTCAGGTTTTGGACTTTACCAAGATTCATTCAGACTCCTCAATTTCGGCAGAAAACATAATGATTCAAATGTTTCAAGAGTTGAAGAGACACAAGCCTAGTGTTTTGTATGTGCCTAATCTGATCAGTTTCCTTGATAATATCACTCCTTCAATGAAATCCACGCTCGCTACCTTAATGAAAAGTTTTGGCACCAACGATAGAATCTTAGTCTTTGGTATGATTGAGGATTCAAGAAGAATGGAGACTGAACTTCTAGACGAACTTGAGGAAATATTCCAGTTCGAAGAGGATTCGATCATTAAAATAACCTCTTGCAACAACGACGAACGTTCCCAGTTCTTCCAAAATGTGTGGAAAGCGCTACATTTGACACCTATTGAGTTCAACGATTTGCAAAGCAGGCCAAAGAGAAAGTTGAAGAAGTTGAAGGTGATTAAGGAAGTCAAGCCCCAAGAGGACTCTAAAAAGCGCGAAAAGTCTGAAGTGAGGAAACTCAACGAAATTGCCCGGAGTGACATGCGCTTGAAGAACTTGTTGAAGGTGAGACTATCAGGATTGATGGAAATATTCAAAGTTCGTTACAAACGTTTCAAGAGGCCAACCATTGATGATGCCTACTTGATCCATCTCTTCGATTCCAGCCCTGATCCTGAGGCTCCATATCAAAAAAGTGGCGACATGATAAAGGAGTTAGCTACCGGAAGATTGTATCATAACATTGACTTGGAAGTTATTGAAGAGAGGCTTTGGAACGGTTTCTACTCTGAACCAAGACAATTTTTGCGTGATGTTGAGATGATTCTTCGTGATGCAAATACTTCGGGTGAAAGAGATAGGATATTGAAAGCCAACGAGATGTATGCAAATGCTCAAGTGGGCATGGAAGAAATCGAACAGCAGTCACCTCAGCTAGTGTCTCAATGGAAGGAAGTCAGACAGAGAGAAAAAGCTAGAGAGGCAGCGTATCTAGAGAAACTCAAGGAAGAACAGGAGAAGCAACAAAGAGAAACAGAGGAACAAGCTTTACTCGCTGAAAAGGCTGATGCAGAAAAAGGTGATAAAACTAACGGCGATCATGTGACCCCTGTTCCAGCCAGTACAGAAGGCGAAATAACTTCTCAAGAGCAGCAGCAAGCGCAGGCTCAGCTAATACCGGGTGATTCAGCAGCTGGTGGGTCTAGTGCAATCGTTGAGGATGAAGGTGTCGTCCAGCCTGTTCCTGTTGAACTTGAGCCTCAAGTTTCAAAGATAGCACTGGAGAAGAAGGTTGAAGAGGCAGAGACAGAAGAAAGGAAAAGCGCAAACGCATCTCCTCAGGAGCTGTCGTCTTCTGAAGATGATGAAGATGAAGAGGTTAGTATTCCTGATAAACAACAGTTGATCATTGACGATGAAAAATTAGAGTCGGTGAAATCCTTATTGTTGACAATTTCGAAAGATATGAGTGTTTCACAGCTGGAAAGATTGAATTCAAGAATGATCGAGCTTGTGTGGATACACAGATGGGATCTGGATAAGAACGAACTGTTGGATGACTTGAAAGCATTGTTACAGTGAGTTGGCTCGTATGTGCAATATTACGTATATGTATACTTCTTGATTTAGGTGAGGAGATTATGGTTGTTAAGATATGCAATCTTTTTCGTTCTTGACATCTACTGTTAATATTATTTTTTATTCACGTTTTAATTGTTCGCAACAAATCTCGCAAGAGAAGAAAACCATGATTTATTGATTGTAAACGGCGACTTCTTGTGCATATACCTATATATACATAGTCCGTACATAAACTTGACAGATAGCCAAAAAAATCTGATGTCTGAAGTTACTTTTGACATCAATTGTTATCGGAGCTGGAGGTAGATGGGACCTTCTCACCATAGGTAACGTTATCATTCGCCGCTTCTTCATGGGTGTTTGCATGATGAACAGAATGGATCGACATCTGCAATTTTTCTTTCAACTTTTTCCTCTGTTTTGATCTCTTCAGTTTCTTCAACAACTTCAACTTCTCGTTACTCTTCTCATTCATTTTCCTTCCGTAGAACATCATGGTAAATGGCAATATTGTGTGCATTATAATCACCCATGCAAGTAGGACAAGGATGTTCCTAACAAGATTGGCCATCTTATAGGTGTCAAACAAAAGAATTTTGTACAACTCAAACCCATTTTTGATCGGCAGGGCATATCCATACCTGTAGAACTGAGGGGAGAGAGCCATTGGATAGTACGTTGGAGCAATGTTCACCACCATCCAGAAAAACATCCAGGTGGGTGCCAAGTTTGGCCACAAGCACTGAATCAGAAGCACGACGTTCTCATTGACACCACCTAAAGAAGACAACACCAAGTATGTGACCAGCCAGAAGACTAGGAACCCCGTATGGCCCGAATAGGCCTCGTAGATATTAATTCCAAATGAAACGTTGACCACTGTGTATGCCAATGCCATGACAACATATGTAATTTGGGAGGATATGAGTCGATAGATAATGAAAGAACGATCGGTCAGTATCTTGGCCATTTTCATGTGGAACGGTGAAAAGAATGCAAATTGCATGAGGGATAACAAGTGGAGGTACACCAATCCAAACTGTTGCGGTCCGGACACAATTGACTTTACCAGATTTGTATCGGTGAGATCACTCAATTGCATTTGCCATGGCTCGGCCAAAGTTTGCAAGTTTGCAATCAGTTGAGAGTCAGTCAAGTGGGAAGACAGGGGTAATGTAATATTTGATGTCTGTAAGGCCAATAATTCATTCTGCAGTTTCTGCATTGATTTTGTCAAGTATGAGCCAACACCAATGTACTCACGACCGGTTTCGTAGTATGCGGTTAGAACAGAGCTCAAATTGAAACTTGTTGTGGATCCAATGAGATAGTTGTATAGGTCGGCCGTTGTGTTGGGTTTAAGATAGATGCAACCCCAAATGTCCTGGTGGTAAACTTTCTCTACAAGTATACTTTCCAACAAAGTTGTGTCATCTGTGATGTCCGTATAAGGAACCAACTCCCAGGTACCATAAGCTTCTACTATTGGTTGTTTCGTGGCAAGCTCTATGGTGTTGCTGAAATAATCTTCATATCCCAAGTTTGTATACGTGTTGGGGTCATCTAAGACAACCAAAATCTTGAAGTTAACAAGTCTGGTCTCTCTTTTGTACATTCCTCCCCAATACAAACTGAAAATACCCATCAAGACACACACCAAGAATAAGTAACCTCTCAAAAACTCCAACACCAATTTGACTTTTTCAAACCTTGGATCAAAGAAGCCAAATCGATCGAGTTTTTCCTTGATCGATTGAATTTTTGTCAATGTTGTACTGTTGCCCAATGGTGCAAACGCCCCGACAGACTGAGATCTTGTCCTACCGGTGTCGGTGTTGATAGTGGTGGTTCTGTTTGCAGTATCTTGAGAATGAAGTCCTTCCACATCATTTTCCTCATCTAGTACGTTTGAGTTGATACTAACTTCATCAAGCTCGTCGTTTTCAACATCACTGTTATCTTCGCCATCACTGAGAAGCATCGATATCACGTCATCATCGTTATGTATTGCCAGTGAACTTGGCAAAACTCCATCAATGGCAAATGGAGTCGTCTGTTTGTATCCCAAGGAGAACTGTCGGCTTGGTCTTCTACCGTTGTTATTGGAGTTCGTTTCTGTGGTGCCATTTTCAACCGAGTTGGATCGTTGGAACCAATTTGAGAACGTTGATGCTCTACGTCTCAGTCCTTGAGAAGTTCCAGCTGTGTTGGATCTCCAAAGCTTAGAGTTCATTGTGTGAGGAGTGTTTTGTCCAGTCAGTTTTGGCGTAGATAGATGCGGTTGGGAATCAATCGAATCTGGTATTGAAGAATCTATAGAATACTTTCTTTTGTTGGCCGCAGTTGTGGTGGTGGATGACCTTCTATTTGCTCTGTACGGTAGCACCCTGTTGACTTCAAAATCCACTGAAGAAGAAGATAGGGAATTGGTGTCGTCTTCAGTTCGGGCAGTAGTTCCCTCGGCGTCTGGATCATCCGATTCGTCGATTTCAGGCAGATGCAAGTCATGACGACGATGGTGATGACGGTTGTGATGACTGTGCGAAATCGTCGGACTTCCTGATGGTGACGAAGATTGGGTCTTGAAAGTTGGCTCAGGCACCATGACATCTGGAGAAGCAGGTGCCAACGATGGTGCTAAATTGGTATTCACATTCAAGCTTGGGGCTCCAGAGCTAGCTGTGGAAGGCTCATCATTAGAGTTGGGGTTCTCCTGGCTTCCCTGACGGTCTGATCGGTCAGCCATAGTTTGGGATTGTCTTGTTTTCGATTTGCAACGAGGAGGCAGGGAAATGCGGGTATTATGTCGTGAAGAGAAGAATGAGAACGGTTGTATCTCACATCACCTTCTGGAAGAAAGAGCAAAGAATCGCAATACAAGCTATCAGATGTTGCAAAGCGACGTAACAGTACACTTTTTAGTGGTCAAAGCTGGAATAAAGGTGGAGTGGATTCCGATTGAATCAAAAGACTCAAATGAGTAGATTGACAAGAAACAATCACCATGTCGGACTTATTCAGCCACGTCCCTTCACAATAGCCCACAACAGGCGGAAGCACTGCCGTCAGCAGCCATTATCACCAGCCCAGAAAACTACTCCACGCCATGCCCACACGCAAATTTGCGTGCTTTATAGAACCTCCAGGAAGGGAATTTCCGGTACAAACCACGGCTGTGCGAACTCAAAGAAAACAGTCAAAAAAATATTTGAATAAATAATCGATAGATGGTTTAAAAAGAAGTTTAAGTATCTACCTACAAGACTCAAGAGATCGTCAGCTTGCACCAGGATAAGGTTGTATCCGAGCTGAAGATTGACTGACCTTTGAAGACACAATCATGGCTCCTCAGAATAATAGAGAACAGATCAAAAGGAAGCAGCTGTTGCAAGCACAGTTCCAACTATCACTTTCCGAAGTGAATTCAAAAATCCTCTCATGGTTGCCCAAAGGTATACCCAATGACTCCTCAAGTTTATCACAATCGTCATCCTCAATAAAAATCCCTGCTACAACGAATCTCTTTGAATCCTTACCAATAATAAAGCCTGGATCGGGCCTCAACCTATCAACGGATGCACACAACTCCTCATCGGCAACCCCAGGCTCGTCAAGTAGCATTGGTGACTTCATAAACGGATCAGGCTCTCCGAATCTGGCTAAATCTGCAACAGGTGACAGTACCGCTGATGATTCACCAATGCTAAAGGCATTGAAGAACAAGTTGAGGGTGGAAAGTAGACATCGGGCAAAGAACAACAGGGTATCAAAGGAACAGTTCAATTCAAAAAGAGTGGTGCCCAACGAGAACAGCGTCAGTTCGCTGTTGAAAAACAAAAGGTTACAGCAGCCACAGCAACAGCAGCAGGACAAAAATGGTAGAAAACGACAGAATCAGAATGGTTCTACGAATAATAGTGGTACGGTTCGCAACAGTGAAGATAACGAAGACGAAGAAGAGGAGGATGAGGTGCTATTGAGAAAGAGTAAGAGTGGAGCCAAGGGTAAATCGGTGAATCCAAAGAGGCCCTTCTAATCTATTTGAGCGAGTGTTCTGTGTTTTTCTGGTACGAACACCGGATACTATATAATGCACAGCAATGTCTGGATTTAAACTTTGAAAAAGCGATAGAAGACTAATACACACAAAAAGCATAAAAAGAAGAAGAAAGCATAAAGGTAAAGTAGAAGCAAAAGTGTAAACAAAAGTAGTAGTTTATGTACCAAATAAGATAGGAAAGGGTATGAAAAGCACTCTAGAAAAAGAAAGATATAAAAAGAAAAGGGTAGGGGTATTAAATGAATGTGTATGAACGAATCCCAGAAGCCAAAGTAGTAAAGATATAGAAGGAAAAAGAATGTTGAAAAGGAAAGAAAGTGGACAGTATCCAAGTACTGTAGTTATTGAAACAGTAAGAAAGAGGGAAAAATCTAGGGTGAGAGAATCATTCTATAGACAACGAACAAAGTCAGCCATCAACCAATGAACTCATCTTCAGTTTTTTTCTTCCGTTGGTCAAATCATGAGAAGGTGATTCAACCTCGCGCTTTGGAACATCAGGGTTGGATCCAAACTGGTGGTTTAGTAAGTCAATGCTTCCATTAAGCGGTCCCTTTTGAGGGCTTGCATAGCCGGAAGGTGACTCAATTGTTGTGGTCAACTCCTTCTTCACATTGGTTTCGTTCGATGGTGACGATACAACTGTAGCCATATGACTTCTCAAAGATGGTGATACCATGTTAGATGGATTGCTCGAAGGTGAAAGAGTTGACAAGGCTGCTGTTGCTGTTGTAGTCGCAGGTGCCGCAAGGCCTGACGTTGTTGCGTTTGATTGCGTCCCATTCAAGCTGCGCAACTTTGTTTGATTTTCGTCATTGAGTAAGTCTGAGATTGACCAGTTCCTGTTGCTTCCCGTACCATTGGTCGTAGTTGGCGCATGTCCAATGGTAGCACCTGATGTGGATCCCATACCGTAGGATGATGCCACAGATGCCCTGCTAAAAATCGAGTTGGATCCTACCGTCGATATCGAAGATGACACAGACTGTTGTTGTTGCTGTTGCAACTGATGCTGTTGTTGAAGTTCAAAGACAGAAGGTCTTAATTGATTCTTTAGTTGCGATAAAGGTGTGGTTCGCTGAGGAGTCAATGGTCTTTGCATGCTGGAAGGTTGATCGTACTGTGCATTAGGCGAACGGGGCATTGGAGCTGTCAGAGGTAATGCCGATGGACCTGGGACTTGGCGCTGACCATAATTCTGCTGCTGCTGTTGTGGATGTTGTTGTGATACCTGATGGTATTGTAGTGAGTGACGTTGAGACTGCTGCTGCAGCTGCGAGTGTTGACCTTGTGAATGGTGCTGTGGGTATTGGGAGTAATGCATGTATTCGTTAGGAATCGATCTTGGCAGTCTACCTTCAGAACCACCGTTGTTCACTGCCGAAGTAAGAGGGAACGAATTCACACGTCTTTGTGTAACGTTTCCTGCTGGCACTGCCGTTGGAGATGGAGGTGGATATTGTCCCTGGTGAGGATAACCCCCCTGTTGCATTTCCGTTATGTATGGATTCACAAATTGCTGTTGACGGGGAACGGCAGGGTTCTGAGGCTGATGGTGAAGGGAAGACGCTGGAGGAGGAGCCACAGGGGAAGAGTACGATGGTGGACCACGGTGTTGATGATGATGAGGATGGTGGTGATGGTGAGGAGGAGGAGGAGGTGGTGGAGGTCCAGGACGATGTTGGTGGTGACTGAGATGCTGTGGTGGTTGTGGTTGCTGCTGACCTTGGGGAGGAGGAGGTGGTGGCTGATGGTGAGGATGGGGGTGAGACTGGTGTGGATGATGACCATGATTTGGTGGAACAGCAGCCAAAGGGTCAATAAACACGGATGGGTATCTATTTCTCGAAGAGGATTGAAAGGAAACCTCTGTGGCTTCATTTATTGATGATGTCACCGAAGTGTTTCGAGATTTGTTCATTTCGTAGTCATTAGCAGGAGGAAACCCGTTTCCATTATAGTCAAATGACTGTGAGTATTGTACTTGTGAAGGGGGGAGAGGTGCTGCGCCTGGTGGTAGCTGTTGTGGTAGCTGTTGTTGGCCATGATACTGTGGAGGTGGGCCCTGTTCAGGATGCGATGGGGGTATACCTTGAAATGGGGTGAAAAACTGAGGCTGGTATTCGACAGGTTGATAGTAGTTTCCATAGGAAGGTTGTTGACTGTCATGGCTGGCACCATCTACTGGCTGTTGGTCGATAGGTTGATGGGCCTGCAGATATATATCTGTAGTATGGGTATGGGCCGATTGTGACCTTTGGTCTGAGGTTGACCTTCTCTTTATGAAATGTAGCGTGTCGTCACCTCCATTCTTGAATTTTCCACTTGCGTGTCTAAACTCCCAGATAGCCTGTTGTGGGTTCCCGTTTGTGCTTGGAAGGTGTCCAGCATTCGGTGGTAATGGTGGTGAACTGCTATCGCACACCTTGTGGAATCCATACATGTGTAACTGCCTCACAAATGATGCAACATTTCCATGTTTGAAGTAGCTTGTCAAGCAGTTTGCAAAATCTGCTCCAGGAAGCAAGGCGAACGTAATACGATCATTCTGATAGGTTCTACTCCACCAAATCAAATGAGACAAGCTGGAATCTTGGAGCATAGCATATAGCTTTCGAATGAAGGCCGAGACCTTTGGAGGAGGTTTAGAAGTTGAACCTTTTGACTGCGATGCTGAGCCTTTCTTCTTCGTTGTCTTCGGGAGTGCAGAATCTGTAGGTGCAACAGAGTTAGAACGCTCTGCTTTAACGGAAACTATGAGCTGCTGCTGCTGCTGCTGCTGTTGTTGTTGATGTTGTTGTTGTTGTTGTTGTTGTTGTTGTTGTTGTTGTTGTTGTTGTTGTTGTTGTTGTTGATGTTGTTGATCGTGCTGTTGATATTGTTGTCCATATTGTGGTTGAAACTGTTGTTGGGCGACTTGTTGATAACCCAAGTAAGGTTGAGGCTGATGATATGGATTTGGAGGCTGAGACATTTTCTATGGTCTATTTGTATATGTGGAATTGGATTGCCGAAGCGAGTAGCAGTAGTAGGTCTTTGTGAGGTACTCTTGCCTAGAGTATGGGTGCTTGAATGTCCTGATTAGATTGATCTCCTGAGTCCTAAAGGTTGCTGAAAGAGGGCCTGTATTGCTGTTTGACGTTAAGTGAACGTTTGCAAACCGATGTTGCCCTGTCACTATTGAATAGATGGGTGCTGCTGCGAATCAAGTCCTTTTGGCGTTGGCTGTTGGTGTTCTTGTTATGAAGAAACAGATAGGTTTCCCTGTACAGACAAAAGAAGCTTTGAATTCTTCACACCTGTGGGCAGCAATCTATATGTTGGTGAACAACGGGCACTCTTGAGTGAAGATGGTTGGAAGAAATAGTATAAAGAGAGAGAATGAAACGTTTGACCAAGACAAAAGAAGGATGTATTCAAAGTGCCATACATATATAAGTATATATATAGATAGTTACATGCTCTCTATACCCACCTTATTGATTGTATGGGAGTGAGAAATGTTGATCAAGTTGGGACCCTCGCCGTCCACCTTGTGTGCCGTGCTGTGCGGTGCTGCGTGCTGAGCTGCGTGCTGTGCGTGCTGTGCTGCGTGCAGTGCTGTGCGGTGCGGTGCGCCCGGAGCTTTACACAATGCGCCTCCCGCGCATGCAGCCACGCGCATGCATGCGTTGTGCATAGGCACTTTGCTGCCACTGCATTGGCAACACCTAATCCGCTCACTTTCAACAGGCCTCCTCGAGGAATGATTACCACTTATCTCCACTCTTACAACATGGATCCAGTCTCAGGAGAACACAGGTTGTTATTGAAGCTGCTGGTCCTCGTTCAAGTATCTTGGCTTGGCACATTCCACAACCTCAACTCTGACAGTCCTCCTCTATTTTTCAAGGATCTTTTTCCACCTGTTTTGCTATTGGAAGTGTTTCAAACATCCAAATTACCGAGAGGAGACAAAAGAAAGTGTAGATAGTGTTTCACCACTTTCTCCTCCTCCTCCCAACTCTCCGATCCTGCAGGTTGAAGATAGATGTGCCGTCGGTCTGATTGCAATCCCCGATTGGTCTATTCTCGTAGTCCGGACGTACTACAGGAAATGATTATACCGTCTCACCCCAAGATTATGGGCTACTGTTTATACGCCTGGACTTCTGCTTTAATCTTCTTCACCTCTGGTCTTCAAGAAGTCGGTGAAGGTGGGATTCGCAGGTTCTTATTGTCACAAAACTGTTGGGTTGGTGCATGGGGGAGGATGGATGGTTGCCAGGTTGTGTTTCCATGACTAATCCTACAGCTCCATTACCAAATAGTACATCTTTCCCACTCTGTTCACTTGTCAGTCTACTGGAGATCGAGACTTCAACACCAGAGTCTACTGGTACTTGACACAATAAGCTTCACAGTTCAACGGTTTTATAAAACCTTGCCACTTATCACGTCTTTAAAGTTTGAAACTAGGCCACTCTGCAAAACAATAGAAAAAACCATATGCATGCATGTGCAGTATCATGAAAGCCAAAATGTAAGAGATAAAAAGCTTATTTGCGGTGCGGCGTGCTTTGAGCAATAAAAAAAATAATAATAATCCAAAACCCAAAAGGAGCGCGCGTACAAATGCATAATTAAAGTTTTATGCTTATTGTTCTATTCTTTCTTAGAATAAAAGTTTGTAGCCGCAGGGTGCATATCGTCCCACACTGCTCTATGCATGACTCCTCACCCATTTCCAATTTGAAAATTGTTTGCAACATCACGCCAATGTAACAGAATGGTTTGCATTTTTGCGGCTCCTGCAACTTTTTCACCACCACTTCTCGCAGAGGACACAAATGTTTTGATTCCTCGGGATGACAATGTACAGAGGGGGGGTTATAAGATTGAAGAATCAAGTGGGCAAACTTGGTCTTTTTTTGTACTCATCCTAATCTCCAAAGACCCCTCAAAGCACCCCCACCAAGTGTCGAAAAGATTTTTGGATCTGCGTTTCGGAATGTTTCAAAGAAATATCCCTTGTGATATGAAACCCAATAGAGAGAACGCAAGGAATATACCTGCTACGTGCTGCTGAAATGAAATTTCCAACTGCATTATCGGAACTTGGGCGTGAACCGTTCGCCGGTTATCAGTCCAGTTTTGTTCAACTTACACTATCTACCGGTTCCCCTACTTGTCCTTTGAAACGATGGACAAAATTAATACCGGATCTCACTTGTGTTCTATACCACTCTACACAAGTGAAATCACGGCTAACGGTCCACATGCATGAGAAACCATACCCGTCCGTACATAATAATATTGGTGTAACTTTGAACCAGCCGGGCCGATATGTAATAATTTGTGGCAAAGCTTCTAATAGAAAGAAAAAAAAGCCATACATATTATGTATGAATTTTTCGTTGGCTTTTTTCAAATCCACATCTCTATCTCTATCGATACGCAAGCAACTGGGCAAATCTTCCCCAGGCGTTCGTGTTTTCTTCCCTGGGATTCTGGTGCAGTACTCCGGCCATACCACTCTAGCTTTGCTTCTCTATTCTCCAGGGAAGAAGAGCATGGTGACACGCCATACATAAAGGTTCTCTGATGTCAGCATCGAAACGTTCTAGCTCATCAGATTCCAGCTTGCGCAAACCCGAGCATCATGTGCAAGAACCATTTGGCTGTTCTCTATTATAGCCGTGAACCCCATAGCATTTCTTACCTTTTGAAGCTGGACAACAGCTAACCACAGCACAGCGCCACTTAAGGCTGATGGAAGACTCAGGCGGTACATTGTTTGGCCTATAAGTCTCTCTCTCTCTAACAACCGTGAACACTGTGGTTACACTATACGGCAAACAGGGGAAACCTGCGGCGCCAACACTCTTGCTAGTTGTATGCTGTGAGACTAGCCGTTAGTTGCGTCGGGCGCAGTCGATTTGCTCTACAAGCGGGAGGAGCACGTCATGCGTCATCGCGGAAACCTGCGAGTCAAACAAAAAGAAAATGTTGTACGATGATCTTTATCCTCAATTTTTAAAAGTAGACATTGGTGCAATGCTTGTTGTACGACTGTACAACGATCATGCTTTCTTCTCTTATCATTCAATTATCTTTCTATCACTTCTCTTTCTTTCGAAAAACCAGAAAGAACCTTGTAGAGTCTCCAGATGTTCTTCAAAGAAGCCGCAACCCCAAGACTCATTCCCGCTTCAGAGATGCAAGCCATACCCCCCCTTTAGAGACGCAACTTATGGAGTTACGATTCGGCGCTACGTCAAAGTGGTTGAATCGAAAAGTCTATCTAATTTGACCGCAGATGCGCCAGGAGCAACAGGTTAAGTGGTGTGCAGCAAGCATCGCCAACGCATAAATGAACGTCAAGTTTACAAAACAGCAGTCCACCCGGAATCACTTCCATGCTACAGCTTTTAGCCCAGCATTCAAGAGTGATACATGGACCCACGGTTGTTGTGGGAGACAGCAGCGTTCTTTTTGATTCTCCTCAAAGTCAAACGCTGGGAAGTTAGTATCAGTAAACATTCTGATAAGAACATGGGAAGCCACATTCATCATTCATGTACAGTGTGATCCTAAAGAAGGGTGGGGTGTTTGCCTCGACTTGAACAGCTGATTTTCATCATTGAATCACCGATGGCATAGTTTCAATCTATCTCGGAAGCAACGAGAAACCCAACCTTGGCATCGACCGTGGGTTGGTTTTCACATCACCTCCTGATGCGCCCTCATCGGAAGTAAAACATATTTTTGTGTCTTCTGCTGTGAGAAGCAGCCTTAACGCCGCATGTCCGCACAACACGCGATGCATATTGCATCGATCACACAGAAGTTGAGGCGGTGTGCATGAGTAATGGCCCGGGGTCAACTCTTTTCGCCTGTTTGCGAATAGTACCAAAACGGGTTCGTAAACACCACAGGCAGTCCAATTGTCAACAAACAACTTAGGGCCTATGGCTTTGAAAGTATTGTTCAAAGCTCAAACGCGAAAACCGAAACCGCACGCCACTTTGGAACTCTCAGTTCCGAGACTAAGTTGTCACAATTGCTGCATGAACATATATGTCCATAGATCTGTTCAATAGATGATGTCTCAACAGAACTGGGAAGAGACTGTCAGAAGGTGGGCGGAAATAGCAATGAATCGAAAAAGGTTTAAAAGTTTGAGCAAAAGGAATAATTGCAAGCTTCCATCCTACTCAGAGAAGGGTAAAAGTATCCTAAGCTCGGCTCTTTTCACTATGGTTGTTCTGTAAAGTATACCTTTCGTTAATGATTGCTATTAAACAAGCGTTTCGTATTCCCACTGGTTATATGAACTCCCTCAGTTGTAAAGCCTACTTGGCCATCAATGATCCGCACCCCACTGATTAGAACATCTATGGCATATCAACTCAGCTGAAAGTACATGGGTATTAATTGCTTTGTGCATATAATTCAGGGGACATTTCGGTGAAATCAGCTTCAATGCAGTGCACCATACATCGTTAAATGTCCTTGCTCATACATCATTTACATGCGTTCTTCTATAAACACATGAAGATTGGATCATCAAGAAATAAAAAAGAGCAAGCAAGGTACCATTTTTTATCTGGTACCCACGTGAAAAATAACAAGAATCGGAAAAGAAATGCATAAGAATCATAAAAGTAGAACAAGAAAACAAACCAAAATCTATACAGGCACAAAGAATTCAACTCTTTTCATTCCTCAAGTTTGACCTTCCACTCAAAATCGTATTGATCGAATTCATCTCGTGCCAGTGAACCTCCGTTCCCTTTCTCAATTCAAAGTTGGTGTTGTTGTCCCACAGCTTGTCGACATCCTTAAACATGACACTGGTACCATGGATACCCAACACCTTGGCATTGTCCAACCCGTCAACTGCCTCCTTCTTACCATGCTTGTAGATGAACTTCAAATCAGGCTCCGAATGGCCCTTTGACGTTTCGTTGGAACCAAAACCTTCCTTGATCAACACGTCCAATTCATTGTTGATCTTGGAGTTGTTCTGCTCGATGAATTGGCAAGCCTTGATGGCAAATCTGGCAGAGAAGCATCTATCCATCGACGATGGCACCTTACCCTGCTGAACATGTCCTGGAATGGCAGTACGCGATTCGTACTTACCCTTTGCCGATTCCTTGATGATCTGTGCAATCAACTCCGTCGTGTAAATATCGGACGCATTTTCGTTTCTGATGAACATCTTACCTGACCTGTTATCACCTTGGTCGTTCTCAAAATTCTTGTTGAGTAGTTCAAGATCCTCCTGTAAAGATCTCAAGGTGATCTTATCCTCAGGAGTGTAAACTGCAAGAGCACCAGTGACAAGACCAGAATAGGATGCAATGTATCCCGAATTTCCACCTTGGACTTCAACGACAAACACCCTTCTTCTGGATGCAGAGGCAGACTGTTTGACGGCATCACAGTAATTCACCAACGTGTTTAGACAAGTGTCCGAACCCAACGAATATTCTGTTCCTGGAACGTTGTTTGACACAGTTGCAGGCAAACAGATCATTGGCATGTTGAAGATAGGATACTTGGATCTGGCATCGGTCAACTCCTTCAAAGAATGGAAAGCTTCAAACCCACCAACAATGATCAATCCATGGATTTCAAACTTTTGGAAGTAGTAGGCAACAGCACCAATGTCTTGGGAAGGTAGGGATCTGTTGGTACCCAACTCTGATCCACCCTTGTTGTGCCACTCTTCAACGTCTAACCATTCCAACTTCTTGAAAGCGCCGTGCCTTATCAGACCAGAGAACCCGTTCTGAATTCCGTAGGCATTGTGTCCTCTCGAAAGACAGTACAAAGCTGCCGATCTTGTTGCTGGGTTCAAAGCTGCCGTTGGAGCACCAACGTGAATGATTGCAATGTTCAACTTTTGACCTTCGGGTAGGATCTGCGAACCATCGTCATACTTGGACAACGACAAGAAGTTCTGGTATGACTCTTTGAAGGTGGAATCTCTCAATGCCATGGCCTCGTCAAACCTCTTGGAATCGATGGCAGTGGCAACAGACTTGGTCAATCTCACAGCCTCAACCAATGGCTTTCTAACAATGGCACCGTCCTCTATACTGATCATTGGTGATGGTGTCTCTGGAGTGTTTTCCAAAACAGCCTTGACTGCATCGACACCTTGTAGTGTGGCTAGTAGTCTATCAAACGCAACGGCAGATCCACCCCTTTGGACGTGTCCCAAAGTGGTGATTCTGGTGTCTAGGCCAATCTCAACCAGACAATTCTTGACCTGTTCACTGGTAATTGGATTTAGTTCGTCATCAAGGGCACCTTCGGCAACAATGACCGTGGTCTTTCTTCTTCCCTTTTCTCTGTGCCTCTGACAAACCTTCTTCAACTCGTCCTTCCATGACTTGGCACTTGGTGGCCTCTCTGGAATAAAGATGAAATCGGCACCACAGGAAATACCAGCCATCAATCCTAACCAGCCACAGTGTCTACCCATGACTTCAACGACAAAGGCTCTACAGTGGGACGAAGCGGTAGAGTCGATGTAGTCAACCATCTCGCAGATTCTTTCCAACGAGGAATAGGCACCAATCGTGTTGTCGGTGGAAGCCATGTCGTTATCGATGGATCCAACCAGACCAACAATGGTTAGGTTTTTGTATGGTCTCACCTGCTCGGCAGACAATTCACCAGTGGAAACAAGCTCTTCGACCAAAGTGGGCCATTCGTGTCTGAACAGATCGGCACCCGTTAGGGAGCCATCACCACCACAGACAACTAGAGCATCGATACCTTTCAAGATCATGTTCTTGGCACCTTTCAACCTTCCCCATCTCTCCTTGAATTCCATGCATCTGGCAGTACCGATCAAAGTACCACCCAACGAGAGCCAGCCTCTAACGTCCTCCCATTCCATCTTCTTCAACAGATCTCCACCTTTGACAAGACCGGAGTAACCCTCGTAACAGCCGTACACGTCGCATCCATAGTGAATACCTGCTCTAACGACAGCTCTCACAGCGGCACACATACCTGGCGAGTCACCACCGGAGGTCATCACGGCAATTCTCTTCTTTGTCGACCCCGATCCAACCTCCTTGGCAATCTTCAACGCTTGTCTTTCTGAAGAACGATCAATCTTGGTATCGAAGAATTGGGTAGGCGATGTGACTTTTTCATCAGAGATTCCGTTGGGATAACTGGTGAAGCCAATCTGATTTCCCACTGGATCTTTGACAAAGAACTTGACTTTTGAATTCGAACTGCTTGGCGCAATCACCTCGTAGTTGTTCTTCTTCACCACTTCTTCAACCTTTGCCATGTCTGCTGTGAAAAAGACTAGTTCTCCTGGCATCTCTGCATTCTTGTGAACGTCATGGCTGACCAATCTCAACTTGAGCATCACACCCTTGTTGAAGTTGTTTGCTTCTGCCTCTAGTGCTGGTTTCTGATACTCAACTGTTTCTTGGAAAGGAATGATGGAGCCTGCCGAGTCCAGACGTGACACTGGGTAACAAACTATCCAGCATTCCTTTCTGGAGTCGCTGGATATACCGTTGAAGTTTATACCGGTGTTGTTTGCATCCTTGGCATACGTCTTGATCGTATTAAAGCCAAAAGTTTTGTAAAATTGGATCAGGCTGACGTAGGTCTCGGTCTTTGACGTTGTGAAGGATGTGAAGCTGATGGATGACGCAAGTTTATCGGTCGTCATGTTTTGTTTCTCTTCAATTTGTAATATGATAGTTTTTTTAGTTTCTAATAGGGTAAGAGTTTCTAACTGATGTTGTATTCTTGAATTTCTAGTTTGAATCTCAGTGATAGTGATAACGAGAGATGCAACAAGAGAAACGAATATGTGCTAGAGTGTTGTTGGTTAGTTGAAGGACTTCAATTGACTTGTACTGTTTATATATAGGGATTATGATGGTGCATTGACAGCAGATGGATCGGTAGCAACGAGATACAAGGCATGGAAGCGTCAAGGAGATTAAACAACCATGAGGACAAACCAACAACTAACAATAGCTCGGAATGAAGATTGCCTTATTTCGTGATCGATCGATGCTCTCACTGCTGCATGGAGTGGAGATCAACTGATGTTTTTGCTGCTGGTCGGCCTGGAATGGCATGGCACGGCCTGCTGTGGGCCAACTGCCACGGGGCCGGGCGGCACATCACGGCAGAAAAAAAATATGGGTATTAAGTCACGTGTAATTACCGCACGTGAAACTTTTATAACTTCCCTGTCCGATGCCCCTTTTATGAATTTGAATTTCCAGTTACCATTTACCACTTTGATTATGAAAAAATGCCAGTGGTATTGCGACAATAATATGCAAAACCACCCTACTGGCTTCAGTTCTCTGGCATTAAATTGCTGATGTAGCTACAGGTATACAACAAAACATTTGAACGTAAAATCTTCCTCGCAAAAACTGGAAGTAAGTAGGTAGTTATCCTTTTTTTTCAAATTATAAAACTAATTCTCCTACGCAAGAACAATTTTAGAGATTCTTGTAACAATACCAACCACTTTCTTTTTCCCATCTGATCTTCCTTCTGCTTCCAACTCTGCTGCTGCTTTTTCCTTCACTAGCAAATTCTCATGGGCTTCAACCTCGTCCAACCCACTGAGAAGATCGACTTCTTTAGGATCGCCCTTATACTTTGTCAATTTCCAGAGCTTCCATCCAATGAAGATGGCAATATCAACAAACACCATCAAATAGCAAAACAAAAACGTTTCCACGGACCAGTTACCTGGCAAAAACACGGTGTAACCTTGCAATCCAACCATGACTGTAATAACGGCCAAACCGAGAAGTGAAGCATAAGGTTCAAAGTGATGTCTATATGTGAACGTCTCTCTGTTCACATCCTGGGCCTTGATTGCCCTTCTGAAGTGTATATATGTCACAAGGATAACGCAATAATTTATCAACTGCGAAGCAGTGATTAGATTGATGATCCAATTCAACACAACATTGGCATCTTCGCTCAACTGCAGGAATCCCAAGAACCCCCAAGCCAAGGATGCCAAAACGCAATATATTGGAACACCCTGCCTGTTGCAGTGACGGAAAAACCCTGGTGCCTTGCCTTCCATGGCTAGTCCATACAGTGTCCTTGAAGAACAGTAGGTGTATGAGTTACCAGCAGAAAAAGAACTGGTGATCAATAGCACGTTGACAATATCGGGTAGCACCTTGATATTCATGTTGTACATGGCAATGGTATAAGGAGATGACCCGGCACCCGCAGCTCCGTTTGCAATGGCTTCGAGAAGCAGCGGGTCTCTAGCATTACAGACAATCCCAACACAGAGAGCACCTCCAATGAAAAAGAAGGTCAACCTAAAAAACACCGATTTGAAAGCAGCAGGTAAGATCCTACGAGGATTGATGGCCTCGCCGGCAGTCATTGAGACATACTCAGGACCAGCTATCATGTAAGATGCAGTAATGAGGCACGACAGCCATCCTTGGAACCTACCCAAAGCTCCAGTGTGGATATACTCAAGCATCACGGGAGAGGCCTTCCAATTCATAAAGCCATAGGCCTGATGAGCTGTATACAACGATCTTGGATTCCCACCTATGCCACCAACCATGGTGACAAACGTGAACAAGGTCAATCCTAGTACCAACAGCACCTTACCAATGCAGAGATAAAATTCGCATTCTCCGTACCACTTGACAGCACTAACGTTGATCAAGAAATAGAGAAAAAGCTCAATGGAGATCGGTATGGCAGGAGAATAATCGTCCCTCCAAAAATGGCAGAGAGTGTTGAATAGGGTCAACTCGAAGGGAATCAAGGCACATTCCAAGATCCAGAAATTCCACGAACTCATCGTCCCGAATGCCTCGTCGACAAATCTATCCGCAAAGATACAGAACGGTGCTCCACGGATAGGCAAATAGCAAACCATTTCTGCGCAGGTCGAGGTGACTATCAGCACAGGAATGCACCACATGGAAAACCCTAGAAGCAACGAGAGAGGACCACCATTGACCAAAGCCACTGTACCAATCGTTGTGAATAACGAGACCCCAATGGTACCTCCAATGGCAATGAGTGAGATCTGTCTTGCATTCAGTCTACGGTGTGTGTAGCCTGTCTCGTAGGTCGATGAGATGAATGTTGAGGATGTATCGTTGTTGATTTCGTAATGGATCTCGTTTGCATCCTCCAGCTTGGCCTTTGGAGTTGGAGAGTCAAACGAGTGAAGGTTGTAACCGTGCCTTTGTGGGACTGGAATAAAAGTGTCCTTTAGCACACCTATTACCTTTGACATGGATTTGAATGTAATGGGAGATGAGTAGCAATAAGGGTTTTAGTTTGGCCTCTCGTCAGCAGATTAAGGTCATAAAGACATCTCTTTATATAGCGAGGGAGGGGAAGTCTTGGTCTTAAATGCCCATCTGGCAATGGCATTGATTCCAAAAGGGTTTTTCTCGAGATTCACATGACGGCTGTCAGCAAGAAAAAAGCTGTCCCACATTGAAAGTGCTATTGTTGTTCTGTTCGGTACTCTTGTTAGAGCCGCTTCGGTTAAATGCATTCGAAAGAAGGTGCCGAAGTCAATTTGAGCCAATGACCGTCACTGGAGACGTACGATGTGTCATTTATTTTCAGTCTGCTGTTGGACAATCAATTGAGATAGTCATAGGAACGGTAGGAGTGGCTGTTGTATCTGTTTCACACCTAACCTTCTACTGTCTACAAGGACGAAGTCAGTTCGAACCTGGTTCTCGAGACTTTAAGCTCACCTTTGACGTGCCGTGCTCTTCGGCCGCGGAGGTCATTTCTGACACGGGCGGTTGGGGGTCGGACGGGGGGCGTTCCCCGCGCTGTTGCACGTGCATTTGACATGATGTCGACGGACATCTGGAAAGGAAGCCACCAAGAGGGAATGACTGTTCCTGTTTCTCCAGTCCTCTTTTGGTCAAACCTCGTTTCACCCTCTTTGTTTGAATGTTCAATAGTCATATACACCATGGAAGGTAGTTGGGTTTTACGAGTAACGAGCACTTGTGTTTTTTCAAGGCCAGCATAATCTACGCATATGTAGCACATTTCAAAAGCATAACCTTGCTGAAAGATAGAGTTTGGGACTAGTGGTGACAAGCCGTGTTAAATACGTATCCAGAATCTCTTGCAAAGTTTCATGTCGGTCCCAAGTAGATTCGAACCACAAGGGTTTCCTTATGAAAAACAACACTGTCCAAAAATTGGAGAGTTGATACATAGTCCTAAAATATCAAAATGACAAACCAAATGGTTGAAAAGTTATATCGAATAACCAAAAGAGGGTGTAAACAGAGTAACTACTACTTCTTCTTTGAGAAGAGCCTGAATCCCTTCTTCTTCTTAGCACTTACACCTTGATCAAGCTCAGATGCAGTTCCACTCATAGTAGTCGACAAGACAGAATTGCTATGAGAGGAAGGATGAGAATCGTTGCCGCTAATGATGGAAAGATTAGACATCGAAGCACTCAGCGATGTTGAATGCTGCAACTTGATCAGACTTGAAGATGACTTCTCGTGAGTCAGAAACGGTCTCATATTTCCCGACGAGCTAGACTTCACCTTGGTTAACTCCTGCGCTGGAATCGAAGCCAGTCCCGTCAGTGGATGCATCTTGGGAGTCGAAGTGGCCGATAATGAACCAGTAGGTTGCTGCTGCTGCTGGTTTTGTAGTGCCTGCTCAGACTGTTGCTGCTTCTGATTGAACGCAAAGTTGGACAGGGTATTCTGTAACGAGAGGGAAGTGGAACTTGTAGATGCTGGTGTAAGACCAGTCGGCATACCAGGCGATGACACTGCTGACTCGGACTGTCCCATCAGTTTGCTTTGCTCTGGTTTGGGAGATGATGATGACAATGCAGACATAGAGTGATGGTTGATAGACGACGTTTTCAGCAGATCCGGGGCAGTTGAGGTTCTCGATGAGACCTTTGAAATTGCCTCAGAGTTAGCGACTTGATACAACGGACTACTCTTCGCCTGTTGAAGCTGCTGTAGATGATGCTGTGATTGTGCTTTTGGGAATGGTTGTGACAATTTCATGTCACTAGTGGAATCTCTTGTTGCATCTCCTGCTTTTCCTCTTGGTGTAACGGGAGTTCCCACGCTATATGACTTGAAGGATCCATGTGGATTCTCTTTGGACTTCTGCAAGATGTGATCCAAATCCTTTCTCTCCTTTTTCAACTTGGAGGACATCTCACGAGCATTCAATGCCCTAAGCATTAGTTTCAAATCGCTGGTCAACGCGCCAACCTCCACTAGAAGATCAATGATAGTGTCGGAGCAAACAGAGGCATCAGGTGCAGTCAATTCCTCAAATGTTGGCCATGACTTAACATCGTGATGCTTCTTTGTTTCATTTTCAGTCTTGGAGTCTCCATTCTTGGCATTGGATGGGCCTTGGAACTTAACGCCTGGAGTTGCTGATGTGGCGTCGTCACCCTTTTGGTCATCATCGCTACCACTGGTGCCATAAACTTGCTCATCAAGAAGTCCAATGGTCTCCCTCATTGCTTCTGAATCTCCCGTACTGTTGTTCTTACCTTCGGAGTCTTCACTTCCCTCACTCATCTTGCCATCAATTGACCCCATCTCCTTTTGAGGCTGTGGATGTTGTAAGCTGATTCTCGAATTTCTGCGTGATGTTGATCCCTTGGAATCTCGAATAGACATTTCTTCACTGGACGAACTACTGAAGTTGTTATTGTTATCGTTGTTCGGCATGGCAACAATACTGTTTCTTAGCCTAGATGGAGATCCCAGTGACTTTCTTCTTGATGCAGCATAGCCGCCTATCAGAGGTTCAAACGATGGTGTGGTTGGTGTTGTAGCATAGCTCTCAGATGAGCTCAAACCTTTCAATGTCGAGATGGATCCATGCGCAGTGGGCGTACCTGTCGAACCTTCAGAATGGGATGACCGTCTAGCTACTTTCGAAGCCCTCTTCAACAAAGCCAAATCCATCAATCCATCATCCAGCTTGGTCAAATAGTTGGTGAACTGCTCAATCGCTGCGATACCGCTAACCCCATCGTTGAATTCAGAAACCTTGCTGACGTGGACACCATTGGACACAACGTCAAACTTCAACTTGTTTGCATCTTTGACTAGTTGCACCTCCTTCTTGGCAATAATGACAAACAAAATCTCGAGGATCAAGTCGTACAATAACGGAACTTCATAGAACTTTGCAACCATCAAGACCTCAATCGCAGTAGGAGCGATCTTCCAACTGGAACCGACTTGGCCTGTGTACAAGAACTCAGAGAAAGCTCTCACGGTATCGTTATTGAAAGGCAGGCATAACGCTCTGGGCATGTATCTAACGTCAATGATCGCATCCTCTCCTGTAGGAAAGGTTATGTTGTCTTCAGGATTGAAACCAGCTATCTTTGACGTTCCAGAAGTCAGAGGATCAACAGGTTGTTCATTTGTGGATATGCCAAAAGCCGAAGTAGATGCAAATCCACTACCAGGTGTTATGGATGATGAAGTACTCATTGGGGAGTTTGCCGTTATAGATATCGATGGTCTTGGCGAGAAACTTGGGGAAAATGTCATTGGTGCTTGTTGAATCGATAATCTGCTGGATGGGAGTGGAGTCATCGTGCTCGAGTGAGGGAATGACTTGAATTGCAGCGATGAATTTGAAGAGTTGGTCGATCCCAAGTCTTGTTGTTGGAGGTGAGTCGACTTTGAGAATGTTGAAGTAGCTAGCCCTTGGTGCGGAGAAAGAGCAGGGGGTGGATCAACTGTTGGAATTGGAGGTGCGGGTGGCAAGCTGTTGACTAGTAATGCATGGTTTCCAGAAGGAGGCGAAGAGATGGACTGTCCTTGAGAAGAACCCAGGATACCACTTCTTCCCAATGATGCTGAAGAAAGTGAATTCGTTGAGGAGGAGGATGACGATATTGACGCCACAGAACCTCTTCTGAGCATAGAGTTCCTCGTCACCAGGTCTGGCTGAGGGATGTTGACTGAGCTCCTTCTAGACTGAGACAGAGTTACGGAACCCTTGCGAGATGGTAAATTGAGCGAATTTCTTCTCGTCTGAGATAAGCTGAGCGAGTCTCTCCTTGATTGCGGAACAGATAATGACTCTCTTCTCACGGGCTGACTGACGGAACCCTTCTTTGATGGGGCAGTGGAAATGGTTGCTGACCCCCGCCTTGAGCTAGGCAAACTTGGCGAATCATATTTAGGTGCAAACGGAACAGGAGATCTTCTGCTATCTTTGTCTTGAAAAGGATGCCTGAACAGGGGCGCGCCATTTCCGCCTGACCTTGTTGGTCTTAAAGATAGTTCGTCCTTGGAAGAGCGACTCGTGGTCTTCTTGATCGATTGTAGACTTTCACTATCAGAAGCATTTCTATTGCCGTTATTGGGATTTAAAACGTTTGTTCCCCCTTGCGTTTGTTGATATTGGTAAGTGTTTTCTTGAGTACCGTCATCGTATGAGTTCGTACCTCTGGTTGGGTCGTTCACATCCACATAAGCCCTGGCATAACTCTTGCTCAGTAGTTCGTCGAACTTTTGTCCCCATCTCTTTCTGCATAAATTGACTGGTATCGGTATGCTGGATCCATCGGCGCAGACCAACTCAAAATCAGACATAGCATATGATCTTTCAAAGGCAACTTTTCCTAGTGCAACGGCATATGGGGGAAAAACAGACCTAATCGAGTTGACCTTGATTTGAGGAGCTATGTAGTGCGAATAAGCAACAAAACTTGTTGGAGTCGTAGAATCGCCAGAAGACACTGAGTTTTGCTTAATAGGTAGGGACGGTTGATGTATCATATTCACATGTGTGTTCACGTGTGTGTTCAGGCGCTTCTCTTTGACGGTTGTCTCAGATTCAATTCCAAAAGAGTTGGTGAATGGCAATGAGACAAAAATGATGATGCTGAAGAATTGTATTGTCGGGAAAGTGTTTGAGGTTTCCTTGTTACCCATGAATGCCACTTTGTGATGTGAGCTCCAAACAAACCCTCGGCAGAACCTATGCGACCAGGTGTTGTGAGAGCAGTAAATTTGTAATCGGGTCCATTTTGTTGATGGCCTATGGTAGACAAAAAGTGAGATACTCAACTCATTGGGCATGAATCCGGTAACAATCAAGTTCTCTCCAAAATCACCAATTGTGGGATGGTTCAACTCAAAAGGAATATTTTTCAAGTCTCTTAGGGATGCGGTGTGCTGCTTGTTCACCTTCCTTCTAATACCGTAGCCATTTCCCGTAAATTCCACCAGTGGTTCGTCATTTCTGTTATCTTTGGTTTTGCAGTAACATATTATGGGCTTGTATGTAACCTTTGGATCAAGAGAGTCAGTGACTACTCCATCGTTGGTTGTAAGCCTAAATGGAAGCTGTCTCACAGTTGGCTCTTTTTTCTCAGATTCTGGGGTAGTGCTATCGATAGCATCATCCTCGACCAATTCTTCAAACCGGAAACTATTCGCAGAGTCCCACTTTTCAGAAAGAAGATCGTACACTTCGACAATGCCAGCAAACTCGTTTTTCTCTGTCAGACCTCCGTTGAAGTATATCCCATGATGTGTTGGCTTATTGATCGCTTGTAAATTTGAGGTAAATACAGCAAAATGATTGTACCGTTTGATGATCAAATCGTTGTCGTTTTCGCATAGGCACTTCCAAGATCTATCAAACATGTCAAACCTCCAAAAATCGTTCAAAACCTCTAGTTTTCTTTCTTTGTTGAACTTAAGGCCACCAGAAATAAACACGTAGTTATCATGGACCTGCATGGCGTGAAACATTCTGGGGCAGGGTCTAGATTGCACTTCATCTCTTGCAACGAGATGGCTCCATTTCTTCTCAATCAAATTCAAAGAGAAGAACTCCCCTGATAGATGGTCGTTGTAGTCTTCAAGTAAGGGTTGGCCAGAAGATTCAAGCGTTTCGTCTAGAAGTGTCTGAATGTCTGGTATGGTGAAGTCAGGTAACAAGTTCAAGGGTATCGTCAAACCACCGAACACCAATATTCTAGACTTGTAAATATAGGAGGTAGAGCCCGTCCTCACGTCTAGTCTCAGCCTCTTATCCTTTGAATCTGGGTTGGGCATTTCAAGCAAGCAACACCTACTCGAAGATGGGTCTAGAGGTGCCATGGTTATGAAAAGGCTTGGTATTTGTGTGCAAGTTGAATTGAGCCTGTAGCTTTCTTGTCAACGAATGGGTTCTTCCTATGCGGTAATGTTGTTGGAGATGGATTATTCACTGACCAATTGCCAGATATGACCTCTTTTTATGGCTTTGAGTGATGGCAGTAATTTGATTCTGGAACAGTATTGATTCAAGCATTACCAAATTCAGCTGTGGTTAGAAGAGAGGGAGAGTACTGTTAGATAAAGACACAGAAACAGGGAGTATACCCTCCCCCATACAAAGAACGATCGGTCTATCAACAATATCGGGAGATTGTCTATTACCGAGTCTCCATCTAGGTGGTGCAGAGGTTTCTAGACGCTGAAACATTGAGCTTTGTTCACGTAATCAAGCACGTAATGTAGTGATGATAAGTCAGGTCAAATGTCAGCCTTCGACTTTTCCATATCTCGTCAGTGGACTACTACCTGAACGGAAACGGCAATGGTTAATATCACCCCTATACATGTCTAAACCCTAATTAATCATCAGAGTTGTATAAACCAACCGATGGGTAAACACTGTTAGGCACCTTACAATTTGAGACTAAACTACTAATTCTCCTATAATATCCAATTGATCTCAAACATCCATGTTACCGCTATATCTATTAACCTCAATCAAGGGCCAGCCCATCATGGTGGAGCTCAAGTCGGGTGCATCCATAAATGGTACTTTGAACAACTGTGACTCGTGGATGAACCTCATCCTTGATGATGCAATCACAGTGGATGCTCAGGGTGAAAACTTCAGCAAGCTAAAAGAGGTTTACATCAAAGGTAACCAGATCAAATATATGAGAATGGGCAATGAAATCATAGATAAGTTCAAGGAGCAGCAAAACCTCCAGATGCAACAGCAGGGAAATCAAGGAAGGTATAATAATAATAACCACGGTCAAGGAGGACAAGGAAGGTACAACAACAACAATAATAACAACAACAACAACAACAGAGGTTCATTTGGTGGTCAAAGAAGAAACTACAATAGTGCTAGAGGTGGAAATTACCAGAACAGAGGTTTTAACAACCAACACAGAGGCCAGTCTAACAGCAACAACAGCAATTACAGCAGTGGAAACAGTACCAATGGTTCCAACAATAGCAGCGTGCAAAAGGACATAAGTAAGGTTCAATACTAGGAATGATTACTTGTAAGCTCTACGTTTACTGCTGCATAGCTTGTTCACCATGCTCACTGCTATGCTGAATACTGCCTTAAGTGATTTTATTTCTCATTAATGAATAAAATGATTTGTACTATACAATTGGCTTTTTTGGCTTCTCTTTTAATTGACTATTCGACTAAGCAGATTCAATGTGATGCTTGAAATGTAAAGAAATGTAAAGAAATGGTTGTTTGCGAATTCTTTGAAAGGCTTTGGAATATAAACAGAAAAATTACGATGTATCATAACTATGTTATAAGAAAGGACTCCAACCAAGATAAACAACCGCAAGGTTTTTCTCCGCAGTAGCCTCTCTGATAAGTTCCCTAACGACAGCCTCATTGCTCAAACCGTCAGCGTTTAACTTGTTCTTGACAACCTCTATTGCAATGCTGGCCTCGGAACCACAGTCCAACTTAATCAATCCTTCCAAAAAGCCATCCTCTTTATTGCCTTCCTCCTTGCTAAGATCCTGAAGCTTCTTTTTCCGGATTGGGGACAGAGTCCATGAATACAACGGATCGTACTTCAACACGTCCAAGATACCACATATGTACATGAGGTTGAGTCTCAACACTCTGAGCACATGCTCACAGCTTTTGGCAAACACTCCATTGACACCAGTAATGCCCAATCCATCAACTATGTCCCTGGTAAGCCTAAAGGGAATGGTCTCCGGGATCGGTAAGGCTTTACCTTGATCAAAAGCCACGCCTAGGTCAATGTGGATTGGTTCACCGGTGGATCTGTCAATCAGAATGTTGTTGCAGTGTCTATCCCCCAAGCCCAGAACATACCCTATGATGGAAGTGGTAGAAACACCATGCGAGTATACCAAACGGGATGCAAACCATCTATCTGGGGACACAAAGTTGTTAAAAAAAAACTTTCTAAAGTTGGGCCGGATTTTGGCTGTTATTGATTGGTACGTCTTCAGCCTTGTTGCAGACGATTTAGACTGGCAATCCTTCATCCTAGCTCTTGCCTGATCAATTTTCATCCCGTCACCCTCATGCAATGGCCTGAGAATATCATGAAGAGCCATCGAATTCGAAACAAACTCAATAATTCCAGTTCCAGGACCTAATGGAACAACCTTGTACGTTCTGATCCGTAAACTCCTCTTTCTAGTCTGGTCATCCTTCTCTAGCAAGAGATTGACCTTGTCAAACACTTGTTCCATAATAGCGTCCTGACGTAAATCGTCTGAGCCACCTTTCAAGATCATCCTGTAAGTCTCACCAGTGCTTAACAACAACTTCATTATCTTTGGATGACTGACTCCGGAGGGAGCAGTCGTCATGCTACCTTCCACCTTACAGACCACAGGCAGTACCGCTGAGTCGTAAGGCAAGGTCTGATTGATAGGTATTGTCAAACAAGGTGGGGGTAACTTTAAAAGCGGCAATTCTTTGATCCACCATTCACCTCCTGGTAAAACAGAAAGCTGGATTCTCTTACCATGTTTAACCTTTTCGTTGGCAATTCTGACTGAGTTGTCACAGATTACAGTTAGAGACCCTAGCAAATTTGGTATGGATCGCACGTTGAATCTTTGAGGAGAAGCATTTAACTCCTCCCAGACCTGCTCGGCAGCCTTACCTCTAGATTTGACAGCGACATCGTCAGTTTCCTTGGCACTAATTCTCAACGATTTTAACAAGTAAAGAGAATGGAAAGGATGCTTGAAAGTAAGCTCAGATATAAGTCTTTGGAGGAGTTTCTGGAAGCCTGAGTCATCGGCACTCAAGCGAGAAGACAACTGATTGATCCAAGGAATGAACTTGAACGTCGGAATACTGCTGAACAGCCCTTCGTCGATCGGAGTATTGGAATTCTCCAGCCACAAACCACAAAACCTATCAATGTTGGTATCCTCAGCTTCATCCCCACTGAACGCAATAGCCTTTAGATAGAAATCAACTGCTTGCCTGATGCAGTTCTTCCTGTTCTCCCTGGCAGTCGTCAACTCTTCCATCTCAGACTTGTACTGTATCCTAATACGGTTATAGACTCTCCGTGCATCTTTAGAGTCCCCTTCTTCCTTTGGATGGTGTTTTATGTAACTGTGTAGCTCTTTCAAGTCCTTTTCTCGTTGATGTGTGCTTGTCTCTAGTCTTTTGATCGTTCGCTCTAAGTCTCCACTTCTCAGTTGATTGTCGCAAAACTCTGCAAATATGTGATACATCTCGGCATCTTCAGAGTCGTCGTTCAATGTGGTATCGATGAATTTGCTCATTATTGTACCTGATGTTTCTTGTCTCGACTCAGCACTCCATTGGGCCACCTTTGCAATCAAATAACCAGTCGTGATGTTAGGACTATGATAAGGCAACAATGAAACATCAACAGGATCATTCCTGTCCTGACTGATTATATCCTTCAATGTGACCACTGGAAAACTTGTTTCTTCCTTTTGTGACCAAAAAGCTGATGCAATGTTGAACCTCGATATTCTTTTTACAAATTTTCGAGCTTCAATGTTACCGCTGTCAAGAAATTTAGACTCTGCAATCCGATCGATGTATACTGCTGAATTGATGCTCTTCTGATTTTGGCCATTCAATCTTGCCAGCTCCCCATACACGTTCAACTCATTGATCGCACTAAACCAGCAAAGTTCTTTTGACAACCTTCGGTTTCCCTCGGAAAACGATGGGGATGCCATGAGCTCCAAAATCGATTTCCGCCCCAAAATAACATTCTCAACAGAGTTGAAGTCAAATGATTTTTGCCAAGAAGTGTTTTTTGAATGAGTGTAATGCCTCGAGAGCTCCTCCTCTGTGGAGCTTAGTATCTCTTCTACGTTTTTTAAAACTGAAAGGGTACGAAACCACGACCGTACACCATTTTGCCCACCGACAAGCTCTTTGTATTCTGAATGCTTTTCTATGGCCGCTATCATGTCATTTTTACAGATCGCAAGTGAAAGCGCAGGAGCATCATGCATTTGCTTCAAGGTGTTGTAGATCGCCTTGTTTTCTGAGTTAGCAGTGGCAGGTTTGGGAAGATCCCACTGGTTTAGCTTCCACGCACTTTCGTAACTCTGATCTTCTTGCTGGGATGCTTTATCCGTACCTTGGTTGTCATCTCCCAGGTACTCAGTAAGAACTTTAGATATACCGGATAACCCGCCTTGGAGCATCCCACCAATAAGATTATTTGTGTCTGCCAAACTGAAATCGTTCATAGCCAAAGAAGTTTGAAAAGAGGCATTATCAAATGTGAGCTTTCCGTTGTGCATCTCATTGTGTTTGACGATATCCAAACCATACTCGAGACTTGGCTCAATCGGCAAGCCAAAGATGAGATCCGATTCATCAATTTTAGAGTAAGCTTTGTATAGAAACTTTCTCCTTACTTGCCACGAGAATGGATCAACATCTACAGTGTTCGTGTAAAAGTCTTCCATCAACATCAAAGCTGCCTTGGGGCAATCAGAGTACAGAGCGGCTTCAAATATGCGGCCATAGTCGAGTCCACTATAAACTGCAACAAACTTGTCGTTGCCAAACTTAGTACCAACTCTGATAAGTAACACCAACCCTAGAAATAGGTGAATTGACTCTCTAGATAACTTGACAAAATCAATAGCAAAAAACTCGTCAATCATTTTGTGAATCATTTTCCCAAATACCACATCTTCGGAATTGATGAAAAAAAGAACCAATGGAGAAAAGCATGTGGCCGCGAATGATGGAATGTGGGTGATATAGTTTGCTAAGAGTGTCGCAATGAAAGTTCGCGAGTTTAACTCTTTAATCAACGCAAAAAATATCCTAACAGTCCAACTCGTAAACGATGAAAACTGAACCATTGAGGAGAATCCGCTCAATGTCTTACCAAGGCCATCCTGATAATAAGTATAATCAGTCATTTCGAATTCGCTGCTGGATAAACTGCAAACATAAGTATCCATTGGTAGCAAGTACTCCTCAAACTTCGTGAATAGTTTATCATAATTGATGAATTGAGACAACTCCATTCGCGACTCACGATCTCTTTGAATAACCACACCGGTGATAGTTTCAAAGCAGACTCTGGCCTTTATATCTGCATAAGGTAGATTCTCGATCATCTTCGCAAATATGGCATTTAAGACTCGAACTTCTTCCCCAAATTGATCACCTCTGTACTTATTGAAAAGCGAGGGGTCAAACTCATAAGCTTCGACTTCTGCGTGTTTCCCTGTTCTCGAATAATAGGAACCCAAACATCGGGCTATCCACAGCTTCAACGCTTGCGACAATGAAGAAGCATATTTGGCTTGCACGTCATACAAGGTTTGGGCCAGCTTCTCAGTCATGTACTCATAGTCGTCACTATCAGACTGGCCGTGATCCTCTCTGAGTTGGAAAAGTAAGGAAATCAGTTTCACCAACTGCTCTGAGTCCTCAGTCGATATCAACTCCTGGATAATGACAACAGACGAGCGTGCTGAGAAGGAGTATTCGCGGTCTTGCAGCATGTTCAAAGCTGGAATAAAAAGCAAAAAGTATGGATCAGTTACCTCTATTTTGGAAGCACTGGAAGTGAAAAAATACATCAGTGGTGTCTCAACAGTTCTCCCAGCAATTTTAGCTTGTAAAAGTCTTGTGATAATCGGCATCCACACCTTTATGTAAAGTCCTCTGGCCTTGGCATCTATGTTTCTGAGTAACTCTAGCAGCATTAAGTCAGAATCATCATGTAGAACATCATGATGAAGATACTTGGAAATGTTTCGAACAAAAAGCTCGATGAGGTGTTCATTTTGGAATAGTGACGGGCATTTCACAATCAAAGTCTTCAACCTTCTAAAATGGAGCAATCTTTCAGTTGAGCTCAATGCCGACTCTATAAGGATGAAAATTTTGGAGGAAAGGAAATACACCGTTGGAACGTTCCAAAACTCAGAGGTACTATACGTCTTGGTCATAAACGATATGATGTCCAATGCCTTTCTCGGAGAAATCGTGGTTCCATACGCCTCCAGAAAATGAAGGTGGTTTTCACCACTTAACACGTTTCTAATCGAAGAATCAAGAGTGGAAGCACCTGCGAAAACGGACAATAGCTCGCGCTCGTCACTCATATCACAAAACCTCAAAATCTGGTAAACAATCAATATTAATTGCTCTTTGATGTTAGACTTGGCTCGGGACGTACCAAGTAAACTCCCTATCACTGAAAAGCAATTTTGGCGTACGCCCCCAGGTGCCCAAGACTGAGCAATTATCAAGGATAATGAGTCTCTAACAAGGGATTTCATGTCCATCCCGGATATATCTGATATTTCTGAAATCAGATTAGTATCATCATGAGCAACACAAAGAGAAACAATGTACTTGTAGGAGCTGCAAATAAAATCTGAATAGCTGTCAAATCCAATAACATCATACGGGAACTCTGTTAGTGGAAATTTGAAGCCCCACCAGACTTTGAAAATCACTTCTTTATAGTTCCAAACCATGGTTTTGGCACTAGCAATTCCATTGAGAGTTGCTATCTCTTCTATTGAATAATTCAAATAAACTTTGAAGTGTGGATAGTGAGAAAGTTCTAGTAGGTTGCACACACAGGAGAGAAGCAGGGCATCAGATGCAGTGCTCAATGTAGTAGAAAACCTATTGAAAGTGGCTGTTGTCTCGACGCTCTGCTGTGGTTTGACAAATGCTTCCATGAATAAGCTATACATTGCCATTTCATTATCCTTCTGTTTTCTCAACAGTGCTGCAACATCATCGGCCACTGAAACTTTCACATGGTTGCATGCCCTCTGAAAAGAGCGTATTGCGTCTTGGCTCAAGTTCCTACCATCCAAAAAATCTGACTTTCCATGTACTTTGCTGCACACAATTGTCAGTTGCAACTTGAGGAACTCGATGCTTTCACGCACTGTAAATAGCATGTCTCTGCTATCCAAGCGTATAAAATAGTTAAGAATATCGGTGCACTCAGCTCTGGCCCCAACGTCGGCCTGCGCTGCCCAAACGTTGCAAAATTGCCTCATTAGCCTTGCAACAGTGACCATCGTGAGCTCGTATGTTCTAGAACGATGGGGGCGTAATAGATCGGTATAAGTAATAAAAAGTTGCTCGAGAGTGGTATCTTTTAAAGACACTATCTCATTTTCTTCGAAATATTCTGCTAGGGTGTGAAAACAAGCCAACCACTGCAACTCTGAGTCACATCCTTTGATGAAGGTAATCACGCTGTCCACTGCCGTCGATAAGTCAGCGGAACAAGCAGAGTTGATGATAAACAGAACAACCTCTTGCTCTGGGGTACGAATAGCTTTCAAATTTCTATAGTTGTAAGTCTCGGTGGTATCATGAAATGAAACTATATCAAACTTGGTGTTGGCTTCACTCTGCCTCACCATGCCAAACTCATCAAAAGCGGATACCTCCGCGCCATTTGAAGTATAAGAAGTCATAGTGCCACCCAGTTTCTTATTCAGGTGATCAGTAATGCTGACGACCAATCCATGAGTATCAACTTCAGACAACATAGCCTTCCATGAATCAGAATTCCGTGGAAGCTTGTTAAAAACGGACATGAATGAAAGTACGGCAGAGCCTGACTTACTCGTCATATCGTTTCTGTGTAGTTCAAACTCATCAGACCAAAGTTGTCTAGCTCTTTCAAACATTAACTGTTGGGCTGAGGAGGTTGGTATCAAAGCACAAATGCTGAATATCCCAGCAAACCAATTGTATCTGACCCAATCATCAACAGATGTATGACCTTCAATGGAATTAATCATTTGGGATGTGTTTGTAATAAGCCTGCAGCAATTGTCATGGTCAACAGAGATCGAACCAACGAGAAAGTCGGAATTTATGTTATCACCCCTGGTTCCTGTATCTGTGCTGTGTCGCATGAGTATATAGTCCTTCAATTCCGAGGTTTCTTTCCAGTTAAGGTATGTGTGGAACAAGTCTGATGTATATAACAGGTCGCAGCTTTCTAAGGTATCTCTTGAGAGTTTCAGGTCCTCTGATCCGCATAACCAAGCCAGAATAAAGCACGCCGACATTATGTCACTTGAAGCTTGAAGCTGCGACAGCTGATGCCACCTCGAAGTAAGCCAGTTGGTCACCCTTGAGCTAAACAACTGACTCGCATTGACCTTCAACGAATTGTGCAGGCTCACGTTCTGGAATTTGAACATATTGCATAGTTCCAGGGTGTGAAACCAAAACATAACGGACTCTTTGCACATTGTAGAAGGTCCATTGATTTCCGCCAATTCAATCAATAACTCAAACTGTTGCAAGAGTGACTTGTCAATCTGTTGCAAGGGCACTATGGATGCCGAGTTTGCTTCCATTATAGTCGATAACAAGGAGCAGGATGGTTTGACCAACTTCTGAACTTTGACCATCTCCAACGTGAATTTCAAGATCTTATTTAAATGGACAGTCTTAATGCGGGCCTTTTCTTCATCCACATTGAAGTGGGATAGTAATGACAACGAAATCTTGATACAAATCAACGCCCAAAAACTCAATTCAGAATTTTGGAGTTCAAGAACTTTTAGAAAATGGCTGATTGTGGAGTTAGCATTGGCCATCAGGAGATTCGCAACATCGCGGCTGGTTGTAGCACGTAGGCTCGACATAGCACTTGAAATATGAAGAACGAACATTTGCAATCCTAACAAAATGGAAGCTTTATCGGCTGAACTATCATGGTCTGTCAGAGACAATAACAGTTCAAAACAAGAGTTGCAAGTGTTCATGTTATCTGAAAGCTGGTACCTCAACTCTGTACCAACTGCAACCTTCCTCCTTTTCCTAGATCTGTCGATACTGCTGCTATCTAAAGTTGCTACAGTGGTGCTGTTCAATCTTCCCTTCAATGAAAAATAGCTTTGAAGGAGTCTAGCCAAACCAGCTCTTAGCAGCCAAGCATTGGCATTCCCGTTCCTTTGAAGATTAATACATTTGAAGTTGAACCATGTAACATCTTTATCATTTGCTGAAAAAACCTTTAGATTAATATCATTTTGCAACAATCTCAATTGACTAGAGCTGGAACTGTCGTAAACCATATCAAACATGTGGGAAATTGCCTGTCCCAATTCCGTAAGTCGTTGGGTGTCGTTCATGTTCGATGATTCAAAATTTTGCACGGTTGAATTCTCGTTTGAGGCGGACCGATTAGGTGATGAGCCAATGATGGCACTGTAGTCTGACTCTATAATACTTTGCTCTGCTTCATCACTGCTACCTTCCTCATGCAACGGAGAAGAAAGCTCATTTGTTTCTCCATTTGTATTTGGACCAACCAGATGGCCAAATGTGTCTATATTCCAGTTATCTCCTTGCAATCTCGGAAGCTGATCCAAATTAACATAGTCAGGTATCAAGTTCACAAAAATGATAACTTGTTTGATCAGTTTTTCAAATGTTATGTTCTTGATATCGATCAAAAACCGCGTACCTATTCTGTATATTCTGTGGCACAGCTTTATATCGACACATGAAAGATCAATCAGACAACCATTTAAAATTTGGAAAATCATAACCAAGGATCCGCTTTCCTTCCTTGTGATTGGAAAAACATTTGCTGCAAATCTTTGTATCGCCTTAATAATCTTATGGTAGTAGTTATCACTTGTTGTACCAGTGCTGTTATTCAAGAGCAGGTTCAATGAGGATGTTGAGGAGGGACTCAAAAACTCGCAAAAAACTCCCAGCAGCTCTGCTATCAAGTTTTCACCTCCACTTGACTCCTTCTCTGTAGTTAGTAAATCCAAACATTCCAGCACAGCATTCAGTATCTTCTCGTACATTTTGGTGTTCAGATGATCCTTCAAGCTTTGGCATCGCACCAACACATTCAACGATTGAGCTAAATGGATAGCAACCGGCTCAAATATCTCATCTTTAGTTTCTCCCAGCCTCCTGTAGAATAGATGTTTCAAGATCATATTGAGTATCGAATCAAACCCCTGGAGCTCGAACTTGGGAAGTAACTTTCTGGAAGCTACCACGTTACACAGTATCGTCTTCGTCAGGCCGGCTGCCTTCATCAATCGTATTTCCACTTGATGATTATAGTGGGATTTTGAGTGGGCCAGTTTGTCAAGAGATATCAATTGGGAGATACTCGAGAGTAGCAGATGTACAGCCTGCACATCAAGTTTGGCCAGAACAGACGGAGACTTGAAGTTAATCTCTTCGAGTCTTACAAGGCCATCAGTTCTTTCTCTGATTTTGCTTGACTGTAGAAGTTCTGTATTAATATGGCATCAATTAGTATTGTGTTAGGGTTGGTTGGTTCGATTGTAGGTTCCAAGTTTGGCTAGTATCAGCAATTCAACATGTTCATGAGTTTCTTACCTGATATCTCTCCTATTTTTAGGGCCGACATTGTTGTGTTCCTACTCAAATCACCTCACTCTCCACGTCAGGTTAAGGTTGTTAAAGGTTCAATTGGTTCAATTGGTTCAATTGAATACCTATCAAACAAGGTGGATAACCTTCTCCAGCAAGAGTAAATAAACAAGCAGGGGTGCGCCAAAACGGGACTAATTGGATCAGATCGAAAATAAGGCTGCGCGAAACCTCACCAACCAGTGAAAAGTTTACGGGGAGCCAGATAATTAACTTAGTTATTTACTGACCTTACACTAAGACCGCTTATTTTTATTGAACATGTTTCATTCAAGGAAGGTGAAATGAGCTTCTAATGCGGTATTTGGCATGGTAGTTTTTGAGCATGATAAAGCCTTTTTTTTTTCGAGATGTTGTACATGGTCAACCGTAACTTACCTACACTTACCTACACTTACTTACCTACCTGTAGAGAATCTCGAAGAGAAGTGAAAGCTAGCTAACTAACTTCACAACATCAATCGTCTCATAGCTCGCTCCAGTAATATGAGTAGCTTGATGGATAACTAAAAACGTAGTTTGATAGTTGCAAAGCAAATGCTATCACTCTCCTCGACCACTTTCAACTTCAAAAAACTAAAAAACGGGCTTTTTTCTTTATTTAATATGACATTATAGGTTTAAATAAAAACGGGGAATGGGGAAAACCAACTCTTTTTTGAATGATGATGATTTCAACAGTCCAACAAGCTTGATTTAAACAACAACACCAGAGTTAGAAGCAATTCTTGGCCATAGATCGGCACATTCCTTACCGACTGGACCGGTAATGGCAGAACCCTTCATCTCACCCTTTGGGTTAACGATGACACCAGCGTTATCTTCGAAGTACAAGAACATACCGTCCTTTCTTCTCCAAGCCTTAGATTGTCTAACAACGATAGCTGGCATAACCTTCTTTCTTAGTTCTGGCTTACCCTTCTTGACGGTGGCCATAACCATATCACCAACTGAAGCAGCTGGCAATCTGTTTAATCTAGCACCAGTACCCTTGACGGCCATGACGTATAAGTTTCTGGCACCAGAGTTGTCACAACAGTTCATGACAGCGCCGACTGGCAATGCCAACTGTAATAGTATAATTGATGAATGCATAGGAAGCAATTCAAGAAGAATGTTAGTATTCTGATTCATCGATATAAATTTGTGGTATCACACTTGAAAGGATTCGTTATGTTTTGGATGGATGGATGGATTGATATTCCTGAGTGCTATTGAGAAATGAAAAGATGGAAAACTTCACCGTACCACTTGATAAATTCAGATCCTGGTATGTTGGACTTTGGTGTGAAAGTTTTGGGATCATCTTGGCACAAGAACTCAACGCCTGTTATAATTATGGTAATGCTGCTGTATGGCTATATCTGTTTGGGCTTGAAACCGGAGATAAAATGCCACTTTCAATGTTCTTTTTGTAGCCATGAAAAATTGCTGCTATAGAGTATGACATATGGAGTCCTTTGAATACTCGATCTTGATCTTACAGAACTAGTGCAATATTATTCACTCTGGAAAAGTCCGTCTTGATGCCTTTAAATGATGATATAAATCAAATGGTATCCTTATTTGGGTCTTGCTGTGCTTGAACAGATTTACTTTGGGATCCTGAATATGCTGACGTTGTGGCACTGTAGCTGAGCAACGCATGTTGTCGCAAACACTAATGATCATCTTTGTAGTCACCGCTGGGTTGCTGTATAGGATTGTCCATATCTTCAATATTTCAAGTGTTTTGTAGTCCATCGCTGGGTGATCCAAACATAACGAATTTCAAGATGGAAGAGTGACAGACAGCCTTGAGTGTCTTCAATTGCGACGACATCTAAGGTCTGTCTGTTCTATTGATCATGATGTCCATTGTCAAAACTATGCTGGAGACAGCAGTAATGGTAATGGTGGATGATGCTGTTGTTTGAAAGAACCTTTACTTACTGACATTCTGAATTTGTTACCTGAAGCACCTGAACCTGACATTTTGAGTTATATGTTTCTATAGATGTTTGTGGTTCTATATGAATATTCAAAGGTTAAATCTACTATATAAAACCTGAAAGCTACAAACAGTTTTAATCAGTACACAATCGACCGCCAACCACAGTCTATCACAATCTCTCTCTGTGTGTCTCTACAAACGAGAACAAACACCTCCAAACACAGAGTAAGTCTACCAACTGGCTTGCAAGCTGGCACTGGCAAAGATGAAAATTTTCCCAGTATAGAGAAGGTTCATAGTGGCTGGCTGTGGTATACAGACAGACCGATGGGGTTGGGGCTCGGGAATGGAAATAGTCTGCTATTCTGAAAAATCGTGTCACTAAGAGCAAGCAGCCTACGAAGGCAGCTTCTCGATTGCAGGGTGACTGTGAAAAATTTGAGGGGCATTGAGAGGGGCTATCACTTTCACCTCCACCGCGCGCGAAAAAGGTCTTGCAACCCTGACTGTGTACACGTGACTTTTGCATGACTTGCATGGCCCGTTTTATCCTGTGTGTTTTTTCTGGGTGGTGCATCTCAACCGTTGGGGCGACGGCTCGGCAATATCTTCAGTTCTTGGATTACCGAGCACCCAGATCTACTCGTTAAGGCCATTGTCCAAATAGAAGGGACAGCTAGCATATAGGTATTGTAAATATTACCAGAGTATATAGGAAAAAAGGGAACCCAAGGCAGTAACTAATGAACGACGACAACCATTTGAATGTGGTCCTCCGTCTAAGCTGGGTAGACATAGAAGAATGAAAAACGACCACTTGGACATAGTTGTGATGATTATAAAATAACGAAAAGCAAATAACATGGTGTAAGTATCGAGCAACCTTCTCTCCCTCCTCACAATTATTGTACATAGCAACGTTGGAACCGTTGGAAAGAATTCTACTCTATTCGTGATCAGACTCGCCGTAAATGGTGCTGAGGTACTCCTGAACATAAGTGGCAGACCTCTTGAACTTTCTCTCGCTGTACTTTTCAAAGACAGCTTGATGATGGGTCCTTGCACTCAGGCAACAGTCCTCCAAGACTTCCACCAATGGCTCCAATTGTTGCCTAGTATAGCCAGTATAGTAGACATGTGCTTCAGACCAGTCACCACGACCAAGCATCTTACGAGCCAAGTACTGAGAACCGGCAGCTATCCAACTCGGTGGAGATGAAACAAACCTTGAATCCATCAGAGCAACCTCTAAGAAGTACTTGGCAACGGTTCTAACCTCATGATCATAGTTGTCAGCCTTTGAACCACGTCTCAAGAAGGACATAGGTCCTGGCCAGCCAAATTCAAAGTTTAACACCTCAATCATGAATTTCTCAGCACGGAAAATTTCTGGTGCCGTAAATTGTTTTTCAACCATGTATATCACCTCGGAAACTGTAGGAACGTTGATCTCTTCATACTTGGCAGCAATAAACAGAGCAACAGCACCGCAAAGCTGAAATCTCGATAGTGAAATGACTTTGAGAGACAAGAATCTATCAATGATGTTAACAGCCAAGAATAAAGTCTCTGGCAGCAGATTGAATCTAGAGTGTAATTGCACCAACCAGTTCAATAACGTTGATCTGTGACCCCAATTCACTTCATTCTGAGTATGTTCGATGTAATTCCCACTAGGCGCAAACTTTTCCTCCAGTGTGTGCAGATAGTTAAATATCTGATTTCCATATTCTGCCACCATGGTGACGTCAAATGTGTCTTCGTCCTCTGGGTCCAACTCTTGGCTTGAAAACTTCTTGTATGCATTCGTTATTTCACTGACCACAGAATCGTTCATCATTGGAGACATCGGCTCGTTTTCTAAAGGTGTAGTATCATCGTACTCATCCACACCTTCCTCTTCATCTTCCTCCTCTTCAATGAGATTTTCTGAATCACTCACAGCTTCATGGATTTGGGGTGATAGGACATCTGCAACTTCAGGCTCGGGAGTAGCGTTATTCTCGTTTAAAACGGCAATCTTGGGTCTCTTTGCAGAAACGCTTGTAGCGTCTGCAAGCAATGAGGAGCTTCTCTGGTTGAGCGTAGACTGAGGTATAACCCCAAGCACTCTTCTCTGTCTGTTGGCCGATGGTTGTTGTTGTGAATGTTGTTGCGAGTGATGTGCTTCTTTAGCCTTTAGGTTCGGATTGGCATTCTCATCGTTGAGGACAGAGTTTGACCTCGTAGAAATTGCTCTCATTGTATATATGCAAATTTGTTTTGTCTTGTTTTGTTTGTTTTGCTTTTATTTGTCTGAGCAAAAAGGAGTAAACACTAAAAGGCGTAAATTCTAATTATGATCCCAATAATCACACTATTAAATGATGCTATGAAATGCTGAGATAGAGTTTTGAATCTGGTAGAGGGTTGAGTAATTGATAGCCCTTTATTTGATCCTTGTTGTTTTGATTTTAACAATGAAGAAATGCCTTGAATCAAAATGAGTGGCAAAGGCAGTATCTAACAAAGTAAAAACTGACAAAGTGTTGATATATATGAGTCTCTATCAATCGGGAATGAATGAATATGGTGTATAATATTCGTGGGGAATGTCGATCAGTGTTATGAAAGAGTGTTGTAACTAGTCAATAAAGGTATATGATCCAAGGCGGATGTTGCACCATTAGAAAAGGGCATTTGTTTACGATTTTTGTGCAGTGCAAAATAATGTAAACAACCGGTGATTACGCGTTACTCAATGTATTACGTAATGGATGTGGCTTTACCTGTTGAGAAAAATTTCAGATTTTCAGATTTTCAGATTTTGATCTTTGCCTCAGATCTCCCTGATTTATCTGACTTATCTATTGGTATAGACACTCCAAAATCATTGAAGCCAATAATCAGCATTCAGGCATAACTATCCAGCTTCGGTAAACAGAAAATGACGTTTTTGAAGTTAAAGAATATAATTGAAGAGAACGACTTGCTCCTAGCCTACATAGGAAGGGAGAACATCAAGCCAATCAGGGTCAAATCAGGGGAAACCTTCAACACCAGGTATGGTTCCTTCCCACATTCATCGATGATAGGTCTACCATATGGATCCCAGATTGTGAGTCCAAAAGGATATGGTTACATTTATCTTCTACACCCAACGCCTGAGCTATGGACCCTCTCATTGCCTCATCGTACCCAGATCGTGTATACCCCAGACTCGAGTTATATCATGCAAAGGCTCAACGTCGTTGCTGGTTCCAGAGTCATCGAGGCAGGTACAGGTTCTGGATCCTTCAGTCATGCATTCTCTAGGACTGTTTCTGATGAAGGAATGCTGTTCTCCTACGAATTTCACGAACCAAGATACGTTCAGGCCAAGAAAGAGTTTGAAGATCATGAATTGACCAATTTCCAGCTGACGAACAGAGACGTCTGTAAAGATGGTTTTGATATTTTGGATGAGACGAACAATTCTAATCTTGATATAGATGCCGACGTTGTGTTTTTGGATCTTCCTGCGCCATGGGAGGCAATTCCAAACTTGAGCTCTGTCATTGCAAAGGATAGAAGGGTGGGAATATGTTGTTTTTCGCCGTGTATAGAACAAGTTGTCAAGACAGTTGAGGCATTGCAGGGAAATGGCTGGATAGAGATTGAGATGACTGAAATCTCAGCGAAGAAATGGGAAGCAAGGAAAGAAATGATAAGAGACATTGATGATGCATTGGAGAGGTTGAGAGACGTTTCAAGGAGGCAACAGGAAGGTCTTCAGAAGATCAAGGAGTATAAAGAGATGAGACAAAAGTCCAATGCATCCAAATCAGAAAGTTTGGAAGCGACAGAAGGTGATGACATTGATAACGATAAGAAGAGAGCAGCCTCTGTTGAAGAAGAAGAGCAGGATGGACCACAGGAAGGGAAGAAAACCAAGCAGAGCAAAAAACAGAGAGCCCAAACCAAGGAAAAAGACTACGGTTTTAACCCATTCGGTAAGGGAAGGCGTGTGATGGAAGGTGATGAAGATTTCAAGTGGTTTGAGGTTTCTAAAACAGGACAAGAGTTGAAGAGTCATACATCGTATTTGACGTTTGCATATTTCGTGCCAACTATCATTCCAGACTCAAAACCCTCGGAGCCTCTGGTGGCTGAAGAAGAATAGTAGAAAAGTATCCCGTTGTATAATATTATATTGAATTATCTGGCATTAAAGCTGTGAACAAAAAGCGTACTACTTGAGAAAGAAGGGTGAAGCTGGGAACCAGTCAAAATAAACCGGGCAGTGCATTTTAGATATATGTACGCGGGTAGAGGGAGACTGAGAGAGAGATGATCATGATCGCTATCATTGTAAACGTTGGGAATGAAGGGAGGACCTCCATTTCAGCATCCGGAAGAACCCTACCGGGCACCAGTTCACTGATATACCTCAAATCAATAACAATTTGTGAGTGGTGAAACAAGTGTTTGGTTTAGAATTATGTTTGGAAAAAAGTTCAGCCTGTTGGGTCCTTCAATTGGTATTTCTAGGACTCATTCATCCTCAATGCATCTGACCCCACACATGACGATCTCTCCAAGGTTACTAGCGTCCCATACGCCTTTGGCAATCTTACAACTAAATAGAAAGTCCAGCACATTGTTTAATCAATCCAATAGAACCGCAAGTTTCGTTCACCGTGGGTCTTTGACAAGATCATTCTCGTCCTGCCTACCCACGATGAGGTACAACAAACAACCCAAGAACAGGATTGTTCCCCCATCCATTGCGGGTCTCGTCTTTGACAAGATTCCGGACTCGCTGAAGGTGATACTGGGGTTGACCGCAATTAGCTCTATCTTTTTGTTTGTTGCCCTACCGATAATGGTTATAGTTGTCCCACCACTCATAGTGGGATCCGTTCTACTCTTTACCGTTTCTAGAAGGCGGAGCAAGTTGGCCATGCGTAGCAGATGGGCAGAGTTGAAGGATTCAACGTTATTCTTCAAGCCTAGGGGAACGCAAAACAGTCTTCTATCTCCTCCTGAACAGATCAATTCAGATCTGGCCAATTTAGAGCTGCGCCGTTTGATTGATGCTTTTCTGTACAACGAGGACGGCATTGCGGACTATTTTAAAGTTTCCAACGTTAACGATTTGGCATTAGGTTCAATTGAAGGCATGCAGTACGATTGGGATGTCAAGCAAAAGACTGTGGGTGGGTTTGTCCATGATGTTGAAGAATTATTGACCGCTCAAAGCAGGCATCTTTACGATAAGTCTACGGGTGATATGATTGCCACGGTTATTCTGAGTATGACGAACGAGAACGAACCGATTTTTGAATCGTTCATCGAACAGAATTTTGGTGTTAATAAGAGCAAGTGCATCATTGAGGTCATTCCTATAGGCTGGAAGACAAAGAAATTTATTATCAAAAGCTCTTCAGATGATGACTATGCTGACGGTGATGTTATTGATCTTAAGGGTAAGACCAGAACATTATAGGTAGACTGTTGATTCCATACAGGTAGAGTTTTTGTATATATTCATACAATTTTAGAATTATTATCTATTATAAATTGTAGTAATAAAGACAGCATTGTCAAAAGAAAACGCAGAAATTTATGAGGAGGGGAAAGATGGGATTGCTAAACACTTTGGGAACAGTATTCGAAACAGTAGAACTAATCCCTCTTCTTTGGCTTCTTCTTCTCAGCTTCAGCGGCCTTTTCGGCCTCTATCTCTTCAACAATCTTCTCAATCTCTTCATTCGATAGAGAGGTGATCACGCTGCCTGGCCTCATGACTGATATTTCAATATTTTTAGCACCGGTCTGAACAACCTCCAACAATGCCTTGATGGTCAACTTCAAAGTTTGATCGTCGTTCAAATCGTTCTCCTTGTCATAGTTCTTTTCCAAGAATTCTCTAACTGTCTTGCTGCTTCTACCTATGGCGTTGGCCTTCCATGCGGAGTATATACCTGAAGGTTCGGTCTGGTATAGCCTTGGTGTCTTGTCGTTCTCGTCAAAGCCGGCAATCAAAGTGGAGATACCAAATGGTCTAGTACCACCACTTTGTGTATATCTCTGTTGCACACCGGCAACGTATTTGGTCAGATATTCCACTGTGACTGGGTCTTCCAAGGTTAGCTTGTGAGACTGTGCCTCCACTCTTGCCATGTCGATGAGGATTCTAGCATCGGCGTTCAAACCTGCAAACACCAACTGAACGTGATTATCGACTTTATTTATCTTAGACGGTGTGATTCTTGGATCCTGTAGCTTTAGGGTTGTTCTTCTTTCGCATGCTAGAACAACAATGTTTTTACCCTTGACACCAACCGCGCAAGTTCCTCTCTTGACTGCTTCTAAAGCGTATTCGACTTGAAAGACGTGACCGTCAGGACTTTATTCAAATGACAATCGTAATGCGGGATCTCCCACTCGTTGAAACAGTTAGTATTCAATGTTGGACGGTGATTTGTGCGATGGCGAGCAGCGGCAAAGGAGAATGGAACTTACCTAAAGATGGATAGTGCACTATCGTAACCACTCATTGTAATTGATCAGTTGTATATATGAGGGTGGGGAATATGAAAAAAGATGTTTCGTTAGTGCAATTCGCTAATTGGGAAGCCCGGTTTTCTCTATACTGATTCAATTGTGATGCAAACGATTGTAGACACCATTTCAACCCTGTGTGTTGTATCGATCGAGCTGACTCGATTAAACGTGGAGGGCAAAACTGCACTCTGTGCTCACCCAAAATCACAGTGTGTTTGTTCAATGCACAAGCGGGATTTCTTCCCACTGTGGCAGGGTCGACGCTCCTCCCGTAATTTTTCACTAGGATTCTAGTCACAATCAGGGGTATATACTGTATATTGTCATCTATTTGGATATATCTGTTTACAAGGAATCACTTTACTACACAGGAAAACTACCAAAAAAAACCTCTCCAGATAAAGACACAAATCGCTTCCTATATAATGTCTGCTGATGATCCCATGGTGGTAACGGTAGAAGCTATTCCTCAAGAACAGCAGCAGCCAAAGCAAAAGCAGAAACACAAGCAAAAGCAGAAGCAGAAGGATAAACAGCAAAGACTTCCCAAGACCATTCCAAAAAAGGATCACTACCACAGACTCTCCTACCTTTACCAGGTCGGTAATATCCTAACGCAAAAGCTAATGCTCGATCCATCAGCATCAACGGAATCCCCAAAGACAGATATTGCGGCAACGGTAAGATCGAACAAGTTTGACATACTTTCAAGATCTTATTTCAAACAGTTGGACGTTGTTTCCAAGAAGAACGTTCTGAAGCTCCATCCTAGCGTCAAGAGAACATTATGCAAGCAATGCTCAAGACAGTTGGTTCCGGGATTGAACAATACCGTTAGACTGGTCAATGAATCCAAAAGACAGCTGCCCAAATGTGACCTGTTGGAACTCAAGTGCGTTTGTGGGAACGCAAAGAGGTTCCCCGTTGGAAGGGACCCATCATACGTGCTATTTGGTGAGAAGGATGGTGTTGTGTTTGAACCTCAGGGCGGGGATGGACCGTAGTCAATCTATGACTGAAGATAAATACATAGGCATGGGTTAATAAAAAAAAATACTCGATACTGTAATATTGTACATTTATATGTGATCCTAAAAGAATAGATGGGGGAAAATAGCAGATTCTCCTTCGAATCAATCAGTACAGTTCATCGGCAACGTACTGTCCAATACAACCATGACTGAGCATGGTGTTACTCTCGTGTGCTTTCTTCACCATGATTTCACGCTGTGACTTGCTCCATTTTTTCTCAGCTTCCGCAAACTCAATCTTCGTGTAGCCAACCAGCGGTTCATCCTCCTTGTCAATATCAAGTTCACCCAGCATGACAACGTTTTCACCTCTGATGAGGTATATCTGTTCCTTCTTGGATTCGGTGTACTCTTTCCTATCGTTGAAGTAGATTCTTTCTATACCATCGTGAATCACCAAGTTTGCAAATTGGTCAAACGTTCTCAACACTCCAAAGATCGTATGGCCATCCCTTAGTAGAACAAACACCTTCTTGTCAACGGAACCAATGATGGCTGCTGCTGTTGTGAAGGAGTATGACTGTAGGTATAGGTCTTCCTGGTTAGAGTTTGAGCCTTGCGAGGAGGGTGTGCTTGGGGGCTGTTGTTGGGACATTTCTCTGCTAAGGGTGTAAAAGTATCTCTTCGTTTCTTTGAATGTTGGCTCTATTCCTAAATCTGTGTTGTCTTTCCAGAAGTAAGTAGGTGTAATTGTAGAAGCCAGTGTTATATTAGGAGTGGTGTAGCTTGACATTGGCTGGTGCCCGTTCGTACGTGCATACATACATTTTACTCACCATCGACATTCTGGAGAGAGCAAAGATGCACCGCCATGTTCCGCCCAAACGGTACTCTTTCAATTCGAATCATTATCTTGTTCAATACTAAGAGAAATCAATCGTAATACGTATATATACATTTAAAAAAAGGAGGAGATAATATAAGAATTTTGATCCAAAGCAAAGAGAAAACCAGATGGTACTCTGCCAGGAGACAACAGTTCTTGTGCGTTGGAAAGAAAGAAGAAGGTAGAACTAGCTATCTTACAAAAACTCTCTAGCTTTCCTCCTGTACTCATTACCATCCCTCAACCACTGTCTGTAATCTTTCAGCGATCCAATCTTCTCACCGTAGTAGTCAGGACAAGGATTGTTCATGCTCTGTCTTGAAGCATCAACCCTACGTTTGATGATATGCCTTAGAAATAACTTTTGCTTTGCCTGGAACGATTTGATGATGCCTCTGTTCAAGAGGGCAAACATTGGATCACCGACTAGTCCAGGGCCCAACAAGAATCCAACCATTCCAACGGAAAGAATCCCACCGATGTAAACCGTGAATGTGTCCAAGCCAAAGATGGTCTCTGTTGGATCAATCTCTATCTGAGAGACGTATGCCCATGTCATACCCGTTGCCATGAATGCAGCAAGGGCAGAGCCAAGTAGAGAGATACGACGTTGCTGTTTACGGAGGGCAAGAAACTGTTCCCAGTTTAACTTTTGTGCTAGTTCTAGTTCCGTTGTTGATAGTGATGTTGGCTGCTTTGGAGATGGAGAGGATGCCGCGGATGACGATGACTGGAACCTTGACGTTAAAGTTTGAAGTTGGAATGTGTTGTTTTGGGAGAGTCTCTTTGTCGTAGTCAAGAGACTGCTCGAGGCTCGTTTGGTGGAGGCATGGATGCCGATTGATCTGAAAGCTAGCATCTTGATGTGTCAGTGAATGGAATATGGTGTGAGGTATGAATGTATGTGAACTGTCTGAATGCTAATTGGACCAACAGTGTTTCAAAGAATAAAGTGTGGTTGTGGGTATTGACGATCGTTACAGTTGTAATTGCAAAGGTAGAGCAGTCTTTAAACTCTTGAATCTATGAAAAAGTATGATTGCAAAGCAATGGTGCCATTACCATGATGGGTGAAATAAAACCAACGTGTCGACGTCTTTTTGACGAGCGTACAAAAAGTCTGGTGGCGGTGCTTATCTGACATAAGGTGGCGGTGCTGCCTCTCGGTGAATGGATCACCACTACAACTGTTTTACTGGTCAAGTATATCGAAAATAAATGT
>JAJMLH010000051.1:0-69548 GCA_030569615.1 Ogataea rishiriensis | reverse complement strand
AGGGCTGCTGGGAGTACCTCAACGAGTTTTTTATAAGATCATTTTATTATTAGAATAGACTTCTGCTATTGAGCATTCATGCAAATATGATTTGAAGCTGGTGATGAGCTGGTAAGGGGTTCATCTTTGCTTTTGAAAAAAGTCTATCAAAATCTGCTGAGTTGCTATGTTCAAACGATTATATGGCAGCACCGACGGCATAAAATTTCTTTACAATCTATGTGTACATCAACAACGAGTCCTAGAGCTTCTGGTGACATATTGTTTCAGAGTTTGGTTTGGCTGGATCACCAATTTATATGCGTTTGTGTAGTCGCCTAACCTTGAGCTCTGGTTTTCACCTAATCCAAGGATTATTTAACAAACCACCAGTATCACCCAAGAATCTTTAGCCATTGTAGTATATTTTGGAGAAACAAGGAAGCTTCAACAAATTGTTAAGGAGGTGAAACAGACGTTTGAAAAATTTGTCTTTTTTTGATGTCGCGGCGTTCCAAAAGTGCGGGTCTGACCCCTCTTTTTAATCAGATAGATTGACAACGCAGTTGGGCAACAATGGATCTGTAAAAATACTCATACTGATGGCCAAGAGCTGAGAATTTTCCTTATGGGCTTTAGTTGTCGTTTAAACTTGGGATAGGTTGCCAAATATTGACCTGGAGAACCCTCTTCCAATTTTGGAGTCGCTCCCGAATTTAAACATCCACGCTCAACAACTCTAGAACACCCTTCTAGCTCTTTCGAGATGCTTCAAAACTAATGGAGTCGTTGCCTCACTCCTGTGATCGACCTGGAATGTGCTGCTGGTGAATTTGGATGGCAACTGCCGGCACAATGGCCCCTCGTTCCAATCTCACTGTCCTATCTGGACCATTGCCAACCCTCTCCTTTGCAGTATCAAAATCCGGCCGTTACTGACCGACCAGCTTCCACCTCCCAATATCCCTGTAATATTCGAGTCATCAAGATACATGCCCCTTGAGCTCATTTCCGGTGATGCTGTTGTTGTGCCCTTTTTGCAGGTAAAGAGCATTGTATCACGCCATTGATCAATCAAATAATCGAAAATCATGAGGTTGATATGATCTTTAAGTTTTTTCATTACCCTCTCTCTAACACTCTTCTTCAAACAGTCTGGTGATGTCAAAGTTTTATAATGTCATGAGCTTTCAAATTAAGGGAAGGAGAGCATAGCATTGTTGTTTTTCAGGGTGCTGAAGAGCAACCCTATTCGGTCAAAAAAGTTTCATGTGGCTCAAGCCAGGAAGTTTAATTGAACTGACTCTTCATGTTAGTAATTTGGCAAATAGCAGACCCACTATTTGAGAAAAAACAGAAGGGGATCGCTGGAAGGTGAAACCAATAGCGGTGATATACACCAATTGAGATGTAAAGGACATTATAAGTAAACTGTCCGAAATAGCGTGCGAGCGAAAATTCTATGATGCAACCAACACACACACATAAGTTTGTGTTTCCCCTCTGAACTGCAAGCAATGACAATACTTAGCTGATGTTCACTGTTGTTAGTTATACTCCATACCGCAGTGGATGGTAGCTAGACTATAATAGCAAAGCATTGCTGAGAACAGATGAGATTCAGAGAAGTTTAGCGGATCAAGACGCTTGACTCTGTGTTTGTGATAGCATTATGCGAAGCTTTGCCCCCCTCACCCTTGACTGACTCTGACTGTCACCAAGCAATTAAAGGCACCGACACCGACACCAATGATTACACTTCCTAGAACCATGGAATTGAGTGCCATTGCTGTCTCCTATTAACTGCTTATCACCCATAAGGATGTCTACTTCACTTTTGTTTGGCGATCGTCCTCGAGAGCTGAAGGTTTCAAGTCTCTAAGCTATCGCCCTTCTGAACCTCAACGAGTCAAAGCTTTTGATGTCCTTATAGCTCAGGACTTGAAGATTTGATATAATGAAGAATTGCTCATTGATACAGGATCATCATAGTACAGCGACCATATAATCACTGGTGAGGTTCAGTGTTTTGGTGCGCGACCACCTCGAAAATAAGTGGCTTTGCCAAATTGTTGATTACTGGTGCACCAGAGTTCCAATCGTCCTAGAATTTGATTTGGAGCATAGAGGAGTGGTTGCGCTACAAGGACTATTGCTTAAATTTGATGGCATTGCTTATCTTTGTGCTTGAAACTGTGCCCTTCAGACGCCTTTTAGAAATATGCCCTAAATCAAACTTGTTTGGACGAATCCTGATTTTCGAGTTACATCATAAGAAGGATCTGGACTCTCTCTTTCCAACGATATGCTCAGAAGCGTGAAAGATGGGCTAGAATGTGGCCTAAATGGCCGCTGAAGTTAATTTAATGCTCGGCAAAAAAAAGGATATATGGCCTAGTGGAAAGAGGCGATGCGCTATAAAATGGAGGCCCTAGGTTCGCATCTGAGCTTTAGCTTTTCAGAAATGGACGTTTTTGAATCTCCTGGCGCCAGTTTTACACCAGTCTAGCTCGTACTTTGGGGTTTTACTCAGAAAAAAATCTAGTATTTTGTAGTACTTTCAAAAGTGCATAAATCGAACATTTTCAAAAACCCAAGTTAGGATTCTTGAGTATTTTTAAAATCCATTTTGTGGCCGTATGAGTGACACTGACAACCCCAAACTGGTATCGTTGGATAGACTGAAATTGTCGTCATCTTCTGGAAGTAATATAAGGGGACTTTTACCCTCAGAGGAGAAGTTATTAACGATTTAAAACGTTCCTGCCATTATGGAATGTCCCAAATAGGCAACTGGCGTCATTTAGCTTCCCAAACAGGAAGTAGTTTTGTCCCCAAATTTCATTACTGCAAATTGCTTCATGCTGCCCTATAAAACTAGTCACCCGTAGACGGTGGGTGGCAGTAGCAGCATCTGTGCTGGAAAGCTCAACTTGGTTCAGCTCGTTTGAAAGTCATAACACTTTTATGGAACGGCTCTTCCCCAGATCTTAGTCAGTGGAGATTGTGTAGGAGCCAACGTGCAGAGCTACATCAGGCTTGAAATCTACAGGTTAACAGAATGGTGGATTGAACATCAGCAACAGCATTGAGATAATACGATAGCTGAATTACTTCATCGGTGTCTATTAAACTTTGATACTGTTCTTAGCCCAGTAAGAACAGACTTGTATTTGTAGAAAACTCAAGAAAAAGAATGAATGAAACCCAAGTGATGCGTAGAAAACAAGGGGAGAAAAGGAAAGGCACAGAAGCGGAGAAAATGGTACGGAAGTATCAAAAAAGTGATGATCCAAATGAATCTCTCTAATAGATTCAAATAAAAGGCTAAAAGGAAAAGATTCCAAGAAAAGGAAAGATGCAAAATAAGGGTATAATAGATGTGGTATATCTCGAGCTGTAGAAAGTGGTTTTGAAGTTAGGTCGATCAAAAGAGCCCTCACACAGTACCTCTAAAGTGTGATTGCCAATGGGTCTTTTTCAAGGAAGGAACTGTCTCTGTCCTTCAATTACCACAAGGTTATTCCTATCTATAAGTTACCACAGTAGTGTCTCATCAAGTTGTTCAACTCTTGTTCTTCCCTGACGGCAACCGAATCAATCAGTTGACTAATGGAAAGATCGTCAATGTCAACGCTGAGCCCATTTTGATGGTTCATGATGGATGAGGCATACTGTGGCTGTTTGACGTTAGTTTGAGCCATTGACATTGGCTGGTAGGTGTTAACTATGTGAACCTGGCTGGCAAGATCGGTAGAGCTGATGCTCGAGACCGAAGAAGCTCTAGAGTGGTCTTGAGCCATTGATGAGATGGTGTCCAACGAGGACATCGATGATGATCTTGAACAGGAAAGCTGTGGAGTTGGAGCCGTCGTCGTAATAGACGGAGCAAGTTTTGATTGTTCTTGTTGGTGAACGTCGATGTGAGTGTTTGATGGAGCAACGATGGTTTGAGTGGAGCCTGCGATCATACCCTTGCTCAAGTTGTTTCTGATCTTTGATTGTTTCTTTAAATCAGCCTTGATTGGGTCCAAGAATCTCTTCCAAACTTTCATCAGTTCATCGGTTTCAATTCTCAAATCCCAGTCCATTAGCATCAAGAGTTGTCTCTCCATGAGGTTGACATCTTCCTTTCTGAACAAGCCATCTGTGTATTTACTCCAGTGCTTGTTCTTTGGGGAGGAGTCATTGTGGAACTTGGAAGAGATGATCAAGCAGGCCAAAAAGATTCTATGTCTGGTACATGGCAATCCTTGAGCGTCGCTTGGAAGCTTTGACTTTAAACGGTTCAAGAAGACAATTGTTGACATTAGCGTTCCTGTGTAGACGTTGGTGTAACGGACCAACTTTGTGATGAAAGTCATTAAAGATGGCAATGGCTTAGTTTTCATCACTGGCGGTGAGTTTGGAGGCGATGGTAGTTGCTGGGTGATAGTCTTGGATGATTCGCATGGTAGAACCTGCAAGGTGACAGTGACCAAGTGGTGGATCATGTCTTGCGTGACTGGCGATTTCAAAAAGATTTGTAGGGATTGTTCGTCGGACATTATGATTGGAAGCGAAGATTGATATTGATGGAAAAGAGTGGTAGCGATGATGATAGTATTCGTCTATACAGGATGGTGAAAAATAAAGTATAGGAGCAGCTTCTTCATCCTCCTCCTCATCAACATTTTGAAAAGTTGAAGAATCAAATAGGTTTATATATGAAACTTGACGGTTGAACTGTTTTCCAAAGGGTGAACCACGGTAAATGGCGGTTTCTCCAGAGGTGAGGCGAAAGAGAAACAATCACGATCGATCATAAAGCCCCACGCTACATAGCGTTAAAGAGTGAGCGTACCTTAGAACTCCTTTGAAATAGGGATGAGCCAGAACGTATGGATCTTGGTGCTGTTACAGCCTTGATCCAAGAAAAGAGCCGGTTTATTATGCACTGGCTTAAATGAAGTACATCAACAATAAGGGATACAAAGGGTTGGTCTTTGGCATCCAGAAGGGGTGTTTGTGAACACCGATGGTGGCATTATATTTTTCAACACAACACAGCACAGCATACTGGTGACCGCGTTGCTCTTTGCGCGTCGGTCGGCTCTCCCTTACGCTGACACGGTGGGACCTGGCGTTGCAGGGCTTTCCTCCCCGGTACGCGTTCCGCTGCCGCCGGCTACCCCTGTACGATCTTCTCCTTCGAGTCTGATACACGCAGGTTCATACCATGTTGTCGTTTTGGGGTAGAGTGGTAGCGTGTCTATTACTTACCAAGGTAATGTGAAACCAGTCTGGTGCAAACACGATGCAATTGAAAGTGACAGGGACAGGTGGGTGAGCCTTTAGGGTGCTTGGAACCCCAAAGAGTCTAGATTATCTCTCATGCTAGGCTTAGACTGTGGAATGGGGCTCAGGGAGAGGACACTTACCTTACTGGATCGAGTAGTTTGTCCAACCTCCCTCCTCCATGGCTGTCCAATTTACCGTGTTTGTCAGTCTGGTAAAAAGCGTAGTAGGTGATGCTCCATTGCCGCCCTTTCAACCTTGATTATTCTTCATCCTCCGAGCGAACTACCTTGCAACATCCTAATCGCTGAGCATCACCACATTACTCGTCCGGCTACCTCCAAATTGGGCCATCTCAAAGGTCTACCTGGAAATCTTGCACAGGGTGGTCAATCGACTAGGTGCACGGCATGATTCGATCATTTGGCAGCCTGCCAGAATGCAATGTGCATGTACAGTTTTTTTCCAAAAGAAGGAGACAACTTTTTACTCTTCAGCAATATGAGTATTCATAAATGTTTCAGTGGTAAACAAGGATATAAAAGGTGGGGATGTGTGCGAAGATAAAATCACAAATGACGAAGAAAAAACAATAGTAAAAGGAAGGAAGTACAAAAATATAAGTCATGAAATAGAACAAACAGGAGAATAAACATTCTTCCAGCTAACAACCGATAAAGAAAAAGAATTAAAGAAATAAAAGAAAAGAGGAGGTAAACTTAAACCTTTGGAGTGACTCTCTTCTTCAACAGTTTTTCCTCTGTACCATACTCTCTGAAATCCTTATCACCTTCGACCCTATCCCTGATGGTATCCATCTCCTTGGTCTGTTTTGCCCAAACCTTCTTGTCCTTCTTCAAGCTCTTGTTGAACAATTCCTTATCAGGCTTTCTGTAGGAGCCGCCCAATCTATCCCACAAGGTTGTGAATTGGCCATAGTTATAGTTGAAGTATAGATGATGCACCGTGTGGCATGCGGCACCGTTGACGACTGGATCGTTGGACATGTATTCACCATCATGGATCATGACGGTCCAAAAGTTGACAAAGGTGAATAGCAACAAGTAGGAAATCTTATGGAGTGGGAACAGGAAGGGATACCAGTGATATGGCAAAGACTGGGCATAACCATCAACAGGGTGGAAGGCATGCGATGCAAAAGGCGTACACACGATCCATTTGTGATGGGGCTTGTGAAGCATCTTGTAGACCGAAGGCCAGTGTAACCATCTATGGATGAAGTAAATTCCACAGTCTGTAAACATGATGAAGCAAGGAAGCTGATAGAACACTGCTGGCCATCCACCGTTAGAATCGTCAATGTGGTAGTAGAGTCTCGAGTAGCCATGTAGTTCTAGGAGGAACCATGGGACCGTCAGCATCACCATGACTGGGATGGCGGTCGAGGCTTGCCAGATCTCAAGGGACATTTGGTTCTTCAAGTATCTAGGATGGTTAAAGTTGTTCTTGTCGTAGACGAAATGGTAGGAAGCAGCAGCCGTTAGGAAGTAGAGCAACCAACCAAAGAAGGTCATGACTAAAAAGAGCGAGACAAACTGTCTTGCTAGGTTCGATCTGTCCAGTAGCGAGGCATGTGCGTAGATTGATTCATCGAAGAAGTAGTATTTGGCATTGACACCGTAGATCTGTTTCACCTTGGAGACGGTCTCTTGAGATCCGAATAGGTTGTGCAGTTTAGTTGATTCTGAGAATTTGATGGCGGCTTCTGTGGAGTTGTTGATGAAGGAGGCAAGGTCTTTGACCAACTCCGGTGTTTCAGGAACGTATTTTTCCAAAGCTCTAGGAAGAACCTTTGCATAGATCTTGTCAAAGACAAAGGTGTCACAAATTTCGAGAACGATATCCATGGCGTAGTGGTAGTTGTAGGTGTGTAATCAGTAAATGCTTAGATGCAATGTGAGAAGTAAGAACAATGCGATGTTGAATATGGAACGAAAGAATAAGGAAGAAAGGAATGTGAGTAACACCGAGATGGGGTACTGAATGATCTATATGTTGAACGTGTTGATCCTAATCTGATAAGTTATAATGATGATTGGTTGTATGGGAATAAGAAAGAGTGTACTATATTTATAGTTCTAACTCTTTTACAAGATCGATATTTCTTTCTTACTCTTGTGGAGTGGTATCTTTAAACGAAGGACGGAGAGAAAGCAAGGACGAGATAAATGAACTGATCAAACTAACGTATGAGCCTGGAATAAAACAAAGAAAGATGTACTGATCAATTAGTGAATACCGGTCTACAATAACAAAAAAAAAATAGAATAAGCCAAACAGACTGAAAATTGGGTGCGTTATACGAGGGAGGGACAAATCAGGCCGTTGGCCGTGGTGGAATGCTCGTTCCGCAGGGGAAGGCAAGGCGTGGCACGGCGTAACTACGCGGTACGGTCCGTGCTGTAACCACTCAGCTCAGCTGTTGCTCCGATAAAGTGCTCGTTCTGCTCGTTTAGCAGCCTGTGCTAAACGAGAAGGGAGGAGCGAGCTCTTCATTGGATGCACCCTTGCGTAAGACCATCACACGACTAAAAGGCACGTGCTGTTGCGTCGATCGACCTACTGAATCCTCCTTTATGACCCGGCTTTGTACGGGGGCTCAACAGGAGTCCTTACCCGAATCTATCCCCTCCCCATCGAATGTTTTCAATTGGGAAAGGTTGGTTGGTTGGTTGGGAAGAGTCTACTATGGGGTAGGCAGTGCAGCGGTCTTTTGACACACTTCAAAACATGCAAATATTCAAATCTACAAAACATCACTTTGTTGAGTAGTTGGTTGGTTTGGTCTTGCTCAAAGGACTGCTTGTTTACACTTCCAAGTTCCCCTCCTCTCAAATCCTCCCAACAGATACAGACAGACGTTCGTCGAACCAGTCTCTGTACCAAAACTTCTGTTTCTCATATATAAGTCATCTCTTCTTATCACCAGATACCAATCGCTTCATCTTCTTATCAGTCACCACAACATCTCCATATATCACACTCCCTACAATGTTAAGGTGTTCCAAACTTTTCAAGTCTTCAGTTCCAATTGGTCATCACTCACCATCACCGATTGCAACCAGTCTGAAACAATCGGCTCAAAGGATCCGTCTCAACTCTTCTTCCTCCTCTTCCAGCTCATCCTCAACCTACAGGGTTAACGACAACTCTCATTACCCAGAAGACGCTGCAGACGCAACATCAACCATCCTGGCAGATGCAATCGATTTCCAAAAAAGAATCCAGGCAAAGGATAGGGTCACATGGTGGGATATCCTGAACAAGCAATCCGAAAGGAAAGCTGAGGGCAAACAGATTGACTCTTTTACCATCGATGACGTGAAATCCACTGACGTGTTTGAAAGAACAAGGGCCGATGGGTTCTCCTATCTCACCCTACCTTTCAAAGACGACATCTTCCTAAGAGACTTCTATATCAATGCCGCTGGAAGGTTAAGGTTCGGACACTTGTTCCAAGACTTGGACGCATTGGCCGGAAGAGTTGCCGCATCCCACTGTAAGCCTGCAGAACCAATGAACGTTACCGCATCCATCGATAGAATCTACCTTACCAAAAAAGTTGATGAGATCCACAAGTATAACTTTGTCATTGTTGGTTATGTCACCTACACGGGTAGATCCTCAATGGAAATCTGTATTAAGGGATTCTCGTTCGAATCAGAAACACCTGCGGAAATATCCCCAGATATCATCGACAAGCATGCCGACAAATGCTTCCTATCGGCAAACTTCACCTTTGTCGGTAGAAACCCTGCAACCCACAAGTCTCATCCTGTCAACAAGCTACTGCCAACAACGGAAAACGAATGGATCGATTACAAGAGAGCAGAATCACACAACGCTGCCAAGAAACTACGTGCAAAGTTGGAATCGTTGGATAAAGTTCCACCAACAGAGGATGAATCAAGAATGATCCATTCCCTTTACAACTCTTCAAAGCAGATTGCCATCATTGATCCAAAACCAAACGGAATAGTTTCAATGAAGGATACAAGAATCTCAGCGACACAGGTTCAACAGCCACAGTACCGTAACAGGCATGGTGTGATCTTTGGAGGTTACTTGTTAAGACAAACGTTCGAACTAGCATACTGTGCAGCAGGTGCATTCTCAAGGTCGAATCCTAGATTCATCTCGTTAGATAACACCACCTTCAAAGCTCCTGTTCCAGTCGGTTGTGTCTTGTTCATGTCTGCAGAAATCTGTTATACCGAGCACGTTCATGATAAACAGTCCGACGAGTCTCGTTCGGGATCAAAGAAGAGACTAGATACACTGCTAAAGGATTACGATACGAGTGCAAACGAGCTGTCAAGGGATCCTCAGGAGTATCTCTCCTCTCCAGGTACCTTGATTCAGGTCAAGGTGGATACAAAGATTAAGGCATTGAGTGATACGAAACTTACCGAGAGTGGAACCTTCGTGTACTCGTTCTACGTTCCAAGGGATGCCAACGGAGAGTTTGATCAGCCTGGCTACTCTTCGGTTGTTCCTGAGACTTATGGTGAAATGATGGATTATGTTGAAGGTAGAAGAAGGGCATACGATACGGCAAGGTATTCCCAACAGTTGAAGTTGAGCAGTGCCAATTAACTGGTGGCTGTGAGAAGTTGTTACAGTTTATCTATTACTATATTCCTTTTTTGCATATACATATGCATGCTTTTCTATTCCTAAGAATACTAATTCTTGCATTTTTCTTAATAACAATAGCTAGCGATCGATTAGTTCAAAAAAGGAGAAAAAGAGTATAAACACAAAAAAATAAAATATAAATAAAAGAGTCTCTCGAGTGTGAGGAGGCAGAATTGAAAAGGACAATTAAAAAGTTTGGGTGACGAAATGGTTTGAAATAACAACAGAATAAAGGGAATTGAAACAGAAAGCAGACTGGCGAGAAATCATATCATCCCATTGCTATCTCCAGAATAAACATCATCGTCTTCAACGATGATACCTTCGAACGATCTTTGCGCATCGGAATCAACAACAATCTCATCCCTACCTAGCACGCGACCTTTGAAATCAACGAGTTTCCCGGTGGCCGATGACGAGGCACTGATGTTTGCCCTGTTTGTACCGCTGTTGCCACCGTTGTTGCTCTGGACGCTCAATATTCCCGAGCTCGAGTTCGAAAGTTGACCGGCATTGTTCCCACTCATTGCATCGAGATACCTTGTAGAACCGGTATTGTTGGCACCTCCAGTGGAAGAGGTATTCTGCGTGAATTGGGATTGTGAAGAGTAATCTCTAGGTATCTGTGCAGACTTACCGAGTCCGTTCTGTTGAAGTATAGCCGAGAGTCCAGATGCTTGCGATACGCTGTTGTTCATGTTTGACGAGTTTGCATTTTGGTACGACTCGTAGTTGTTGTTGTTGATGTTGTTCATCGAAGATGAGGATGAGGATGAGAATGGCATCGTTGGTGTTGGGATTGGAATTGGATGTTGTTGTCCTGCTGGTCTTGCTCTACTTGAGGAGGTGAAGAAGTTGGACTGGGATTTTCTAACGAGGGATGGATCTTCGGCAACTCTCACCGTTAGTAGATCTGCTGTTGCCACTGTTGCCAAGGATGAGAGTGAATCTCTTGGTTTCCATTTTGGATTGTTTCTCCATGACTTTGTCACCTTGTCTCCTTGAACGTCATCTCCAACGAGGTTATCCGAACTTTGGTAGCCCATTGCCTCCTGGTATAGAGATCCCGATCTTGAATGTTTTGTGATACTGGAAGAGTCGTCACCGGTGGTTGCTAGTGTCTTTGATTCGTTCAACTTCAAAACGTTCAGTGCAGATAGTCTCTTTGCATCGTCCGAGATGTACGAATCGTCGCTTTCTGTTCCGTTCTTCAACGTGTCCGAAGTTCCCTGTGGGTTGATGTACATCATCTTTGGTTCATCACCTCCGTCATTGTCCTTTGCAGCGGCAGCAGCGGCAGCCTTACGCCTTCTCCAGCAACAGCAGAAGAGTATCAATGCAAGAATGATAAACAGGAGAGGAATTGCAACACCAAGTCCAATTGCCAACTTTGTCTTGCTCGACATTCCACCTGTTGATCTCGAGACGGTACCAGAGGAAGAAGAAGCGGTTGCAGTAGCAATGGATGCCGATGATGAAGTCTTGGAGTGGGAAGATGAAGTACTGGTTCTTGAATGGGATGCCACGCTGCTCGTTCTAGACATTGAGGAGGAGACCCTTGAAGATGAAGCAACCTTACCAATGCCTTTAATTTTGAACGATTTTGAGTCGGACAGAGAATTCATCTTACCTTCAACGGTGACACTAACAGAGTCCAAGTTGTAAGGGGCAGTACCTGCAAACGTGTAGTTGGTATAGAAGTATGTCAACCAGCTGGCATCGTCAAAGCTGGCTTTGATTGTGGTTGAGTTCAAATCTGTAAAGTCGTTTTCATCCAAGGTATAGCTGAAGAATTTGCCCCTTGTGGCATTCACATCAGGCAAGGAATCAACCTCAAAGATATCCAGTAGAATGTCAACCTCAAAGTTGAGATAGACCGAATTTCCATAGACATCGGTAACGGTAACGTTCAGTGATTGGTTATCCTCTTGATCCGATGGAATGGTACCTGTTATTTGCTTGTTGTCGTCACTGATGGAAACCCAAGAAGGGGATTCGTACAGAGCAACTGAAGAGATGTTTGAGGAAGAAATGACTTCACCGTCAAGATAAACGTCACTCAATGGGATTTCAGTGGTGAAGGTATCACCAGCGGTTCCATTGATGGCAATGGCAGACTCCAAGTCTGTTGTTAGTTCGTGAGCACCAACAACTAGGTAGAAACTACCATAGGCACCAGTATAACCTTCATAATCTGTTGCTATTAGGATAAACCCAAAGCCTTGACTTGGAGCAATCTCAGAGTTGACAGTTGGCGCTGTTCCTGAGAACGTCAAGGTGTCTGCATCAAAATAGCACCAACTTGGCAATGAAGTTCTGTTCAAAGATTTACCGTAGTATGTCTCAATGGTGTTGCTGGAACCAGAGAGCATTTCAAAAGTATCACTGTCAAACTTGATGGAGAATCCGGAATTAGGTTTGACCACTAGACCATTGAAGCCGTCTGTTGAACCCATGTTCTGTAACTGTTCAACTAGGTAGTCTGAAGATTTCAACTGTGGACCAGGATCGGTAGAAACAACAATCGATGCAGAGTTGTTCAAGGATCCTGTGGAGTCCGTACCAATCAGGTAGAAGCTGAGCTCATCGGTGGCATCATCAGTAGAAGGTGTTCCAGAGAAAGTCAAAGAGGAAGAATCGAAGGACAGCCAGGAGGGTAGTCCATCTGCAGAATATTCAAGTGTGGAATCATCTGTTTCGTATGTTTGTTTGTTTATTTCAAAGCTGTAGGCTTCTCCAACCCTTGCAACATCTGGAAGTTGTTCGCTGAAGGGAAAAGCTGCATATGGTGTTGCTGCTACCCTTTGAGAATTGATGAGCGTTTGGGAAAGGATTGTCAAAAGTCCCAACGAATGTCTCATTTGAAGTTGTGCTTGTGTCGATAGTTTAAGGTTGGTCTGTTGATTGAAAAGCTATTGAGTGTTATAAATGAATGGAAAGACGAGAGTGGTTGGGTGTTTGAATGTCTGTTGTCAGTCGATTGCAGTGCAGTTCAGGCAATGGTTGATGAGGTTGACGTCAAAGCCTATTCCTTAATTTGAAAAGGGTGGTACTGTTTTGCCAGTCTAACAACGATTAAAGATGGTAATCTTGACCTGATAGAATGGTGGGATTCAACAAAGGATGCTGGAAGCAAAACACGAGTAACCGAAGAGTTGTGTTTGGCGTCAAGAGAGATGGTACACAAGGAGGAAGAGAGACTCTGTGGGTATGGCGAGAGTAGAGCAGAGTGGAGGTGTTGAATTAGAACCAAATAGGAGAAGTTATTGGAAATGGTCAGTGATGAAGTTCTTTTCCAAGTGTTGTGTTGGTTGTGCAGTCAAGCTGGGAGGAGTAGCTGCTTGAACCTGACGCGTCGTAGTGCAATAATAGAAACAAACATCAACACTAAAAGAGAGCGCGCTTTGAAATGGAAAATAGGCACGGGCTTCTGCAGGTGCACATAGACAATAGCCGCATTGCCGTTAGCAATTGTGCTGAAACACGCTTTCTATAGAAACCTTATTTGTATAGCCATCTGAGCCGCACAGTGAGATAATCGCCAGAGAGAGAGTGAGAGCAAAGCCTAAAATAGCATCCATCTGATGGCTTCCAGTTGCTTTAGTGTTTCTGACGAATTGGGAAACCAACACGCTCAAATACATTATTTGTTATATAGAACAGTAGATGAATAGTGTGATATCCAACGGAACAAAACAAACTCGCTGGCAACGAGTGTAGCTTGTATTGATTTAGATACTTAAAGCAGTTAATGCGATCGTTCAGCTACTGCATTATATAGTTCTGTATTACTTTCTGTAATAGCGATTGAATGGACGTAACGATCTTAAAAGGAATGATAGTCACATGTAACAGCTTTGCAATTCGAGTGGTGGTGATCAGTAACACTTAATCGAGATGATGAACCGAGATTGTCCCACGTGTCATCAACTCAGATCTTTCTTGTACCTTTACTCTACTTCTTCATAACTTGAAGAAGCCAGCCAATACAGAATGCACCTCTATCCCTTACTGATACCTGGAGACATTATCTCCTTGGTAGAGAATTCGTGATCAGAACTGACCATCACTCACTCACCTATTGGAAACAACAGAAGGTTGTCAATCATGAAAGACTTACAAGATGGTTGGACAAGCTTTCGGAATTCAATTTTACTATTGAGTATCTACCAGGTTCGCAACGGATGCGTTATCTCGAAGACCACAAGATGCATTAACATTAGATTTGTTGGCAATAACCCCACCACAGGAAGAACAAGAGTTGGCTATTCACGTTGAAGGATGCCATTGTCCAGGGTTATTCAAAGGATCCATATTACAGTGAAGTATACAAAACCACTACCATAGGTACAAAACCACCATCCAAGTCCACATACCTGGTAGCACCGGAAAATGGCATTCCGTAAGGCATGATTCAGGCGATACTCGTTTCTTTATCTGGCGCTGCCAGTTATGAGGATCTGAATGGTTGTATAGACCTTATGATAGTCATCTCAACAAGTGATATAACTGTATTCTGTAGTTGTTGCCTGACACCTTCGAAGATCCGTTAGAGCAAACACCTGAACGTTCATCTGCACAACAACCAAAGTAATCTCGTGTATGTAATGTAGAACACCATGGCTGCTGCTCAGTTTTCGTTGACGGGTACTTGCAGCCTTCCTTAGGGATGGCATTTGCCAGATGTTGAAGAATCCCTACGGAAGTACCAACAGGAGCAGCAGGTAACCCCGTTCTTCTTCAGAACGTCTAATTGGTCAATGCCAACAGGTTCTCTGGTCAGCAATCTCTCTGCTGACGGTTCATTATTGCAGTTGCCTGGATTCTACTTTCTGTTATTGTTTGAGTAGTTGAAATGGTTGGTGGTTCTGGTTGTTGACTGGCGTCATCTCGATGTCCACCATGCTGACAGCATAAGGTTCACCAGACTTAAAGAGTGAGATCTACCTGACTTTACCGTATCACAGTATCAACGTCTGATCAAGGGCTGTCTGGACAACAGGGACGCCAAGGAGATCACAATTCCAGAATGAAGGCATGAATAGTTCAATCTAATGCGATTCAACCCATTCAAGAGTGCGTTCAAAAATCGATAACGAAACATGAAACTCAAATCGACTCTGGATGGCGTCGATCGACGCAACAATCCTGACCCCAACTTGGAGAGCTATTACCATGATTCTGGCTCATGTTTGCTCTCGAGGGCCAGTTTCTCAAGGGGGTCAGTCTCACATTGTGCTCGAACCCTTACGTATCTCCCTTTTTGCTCAGTCGTTTGTTGCGATTGGCACTCCATTGCAAGAAGTTGAGGTAAAGGCTGGTCCAGTCTAGCGGTGAACGGGTGATACGATATGATATGGCTCTACTGGGGACAGCTTTTCGGCAGTGCACACCACGGCGCACTGCTCACGCTGTAGCACCGGGCGACTCTGGCACGCTCGCACGTTGGAATTGCCTGGTGCCACCGGGAGCACAAGGCAGGGCCAATTTACGTGCTTGCTTCGTGCGAGGCCAGGCAGTTGACGTTGCACCTGCTAACCAGCTTCAATTTCACCCAATCATACTGTAGGAAAAGTCAATTGTGGGCGATCGATCGACAGCTTGTTCTCCAACATGTTATCTTGTGTTTAGATCGGGAAGTGGGCGCAGGGGAGACCGATCGAAAGAGAGAAAAAAACCAGACTTGCGCCCTGCATTCCCGTCCTGACCCTCCGTGAAGCGATGGCAGAGGGGAGCTTTCTCCCTCTGCACGTGTGGGCCGGCCGGCCCCCCCAAAAACAGCCGTGCCCTGCCCTGAAATTCCCCTGCCAGTCCCCAACTGCCACCGGCCACCGGGGGGAATAAGGGGAAAGGAAGGAAGAGCAATCGATCCTGCCTCCACAAAGAGAGAAGTGAGGCAGAGAAAATAGGACCAAAGAGGAAACAGACAGAGCTTAAGAAAGAGGCTTGCTAAGGTTTAACTTTAAATACTCTCCCACACATTTACACATCGTAACACAACCGTTTCATCTCCACAACATCAGCAATCACCACCGAAGCAACTGAAGGGTTTGACGCTTTGAGCTTTAAAGCATTACTTGCAACTTCATTACCCCTATATCAGGTCAATTGTCTAGATTCAAAGCCATTGTGTTTTCCCTCTCACCAGCATCCCATCTTGTTAGCATCTCCAACAACAATCAGTTCATTCGTAGGTGAAGTTGGATTTTTCACTTTCATTCGGCCCTACCATTCAGTCTCTCGTTTTGACAACATCAGCATAACTCTTCTCAATCATCTTATTGGGGCTGGCTAGCTGGCTGTCAATCAACATCGTCTTTCATCATTGTCACCTTCCTTTCCCGCTAAAAGTCCATGCTTTTGTTCAACTTTCCAGCATAAATACACACTGCCCCATATTCCATCACAATAAATCTGGGCATCATATTTGACTGTTCATTATATAACTGAAAAGACTCGCATTAGATCCCCATTTTCGTAGTCACTACCTTCATTACGCACCACAACGTTCACTGCATCTGGATCTCCACAACATTCTCTCCCTTCTCGTTTGCTCAACCATGGTCCAACACAATTTCCACAACCGTCATTCATACATATCCCCAAGGTCAATACTACTCGTCTTGACGGTATGTGGCTTAACGATACTCTCTCTCATAGGATCCAGCTTTGTACAGAGCCTCGAAGGTGCAGACTCGGCAGGTTGTCGAGGGGTCTTCATGTCACCAGTATACGCAAGGGTCACCGGTTTTGACGAGTCCCACACAAGATTCGCATCCAAATACTCTCTCTATCTGTACAGAGAACAAGGCAAAGACATTCTTCCTGAAGAACAGAGTGATAGCTCAGACTCTGATCATCATCCCATAAGACTCTCTGGTACCCCGGTTCTATTCATACCGGGAAATGCAGGAAGCTACAAGCAGGTGAGATCGATAGCTTCACAATCGGCAAATTCTTTCTATGGCGATCATCATGACTACCAAAAGATGAATCCTGGGGTCAACAACTTGGACTTCTTCACAGCGGATTTCAACGAGGATTTCACGGCTTTTCACGGAAGGACAATGCTTGACCAGGCTGAATATTTGAACGATGCAATTGCATTCATCTTGACCCTTTACGAGCACAATCCAATACCTGCCAAATCTGTCATTCTTCTGGGTCACTCGATGGGTGGTATAGTGTCAAGGGTGATGCTCAGTCTCCCCAATTACGTCGAAGACTCGGTCAACACAGTCATAACCCTAGCTGCCCCACACGCTGCAGCACCGGCAACTTTCGATGCAGATCTATTGCACGTGTTTGCATCAACTGATAACTTTTGGAGGCACGGATTCATCAAGGATCCAGAAGAATCCCAACTTGGCAAGGTTGCACGCAGAAGACTCTCCAATGTTTCCTTGATATCAATCACTGGTGGGTTGTTGGACAACATGCTACCTGCTGACTACACGGCACTAACCGGTTTAGTTCCAGAGTCAAACGGTTTCACCATATCAACCACAGGTATACCAGGAGTGTGGACCCCCATCGATCATTTGGCCATAGTCTGGTGCGACCAGCTAAGGAAGGTACTCGCCAGAGTGCTGCTCCAGGTTGTTGACAAAAACTCTCAGTCACAAACGTATCCATTGGGAAAGAGAATGAAGATCTTTAGAAGAAACTTGTTCTCTGGATTCGAGGAGGATGCAGTGCAGGATTTTGACTCGTACAGGGCTGGAAAGGGTGAGTTGAGCATGCCCTACAAGTTGAAGATAGACACCAAACAGTTGAAGGAAACAACAAGAGAGAGAACGTTTGAACTACCAAAGAGTAAGAACAAGCGTGAGTTGGATTCTCCAGACATGCATTTGTTCTACATTCCAAAGGATGGGCTCAAATTCAAGTTCAACTTTATCAGCTCCTTGAAACCGGCAAACATTGAATCTCTAGGCGAAGATTCAGCACCTTCGGTGTTGCTATGCCGTACACTTTCGCCAAATGGAAGAATCTACAAGAAGGAGTTTGACTATACAACAGATACAACCAGCCAGTTTGTCCAGTTGGAATGTATAGATGTCCAAAACGACGCACACATGATACCAAGATCTTATTCCGACTCACTGTCCTCCAGCGAATCTTCAATAGCAGCCGAAAAGAACCCGTTCTACTCCATCCAGTTTGACTCGACCGTCCTATCGACGTTTGATGCCGTGGTGATTGCCGAATCGCCAAACGGAATAACGGACAGAGACTTCATATTGGCCGACATTGAATTGAACCAAGCCACAAATCTAGTGTTGGGCGAACCGAGCCTTTGGAAGTTGTTCACTCAGGGATACGACATCACGCTGCCTGCCCATAGACCAATCTCAGTCAGCGTCAAGGTTCCCTCTTCCTGGTCCAGTTTGTTGGCGTATGAGTTTGACATTAGATACCAGCAGTCCCAATACGAAAGGTTCTCGCCAATCATTAGTCAAAGGGTGAGAGACGAGACGAAATGGCATGTGAACATTAGAAACAACAACGACATCACTGCTCTTATCCAAGGCGTGTCTCCGTTCTGTCCATTCACAAGAAACGAAGATTCGTATCTGGAGTTGCAATTGTTCAGCGACTCGTTATCCTCGGACCAAATCATGGATATCTATCTGTCCGTCAACTGGTTCAAATCGTTGAAGTTGTTGGTGTTGAAGTATAGACTCTCGATCATCAGTTTTCCCGTCTTTATAACAACTTTTATTTTGCTCTTGCAGTTTAGAGTGTACATCAGGGATGAGGTGTTTCCAAGTTTTGGCGAAGGCTTGCTATTATTTTGCAGCCTTGACATATTGATACCAATGTCAATAATGTTGTCCTTGCTATCTTCCTTCACCTCCCAAAAAGTCTTCCAGAAGTTTTTGAATCTGATCGATCCTGTCGAGTTGGGAAACGTTGAAATGATGCAGCAGATTGAAAACACAAACGTTCATGTCAACCTGTACTTTTTGGGGTTGGAAGAGAAAGCCTTATGGTTCTTTGGGCCTGTTGTTCTTGTCACTTCGTTGTCCTTGGTGTGTGGCTTTTATTGCATCTTGAGCTTGCTCGTCAGACTAGCATCTTTTGCCACGAAAAAGTGTACAAATGTTTACGGACGACTATCTGTTCTAGGAGGAATGGGAGCTGCGCAGAAGGCCGTCTACAGCAAGCGTCGTGCTTTGGGTGCTACACTACTTGTTGCATCGGTTCCGCTGTACCTACCTTACCAGTTTGCATACGTTGTGTGTTGTGTTGTTCAATTGACCGTTGTCGTGAGAGCTTTCACGTTAAATTCCTCCGCTATACTGGTACCACAACAACAACTCTCAACGGAAAAGTCATACTCCACCAATTCAATCCTATCAGACAAACAGGGGAATGGAAGTTGTACACCTTCTTCCGATCCAACAACAGTTCCGAACATTCCGTTGTCGCCTTCTCAGTACATTGAAAACTATACGAACTTCAACTTTTCCATCTTGATGTTGATGCTCTGGATCTTACCGGTTAACATTCCAGTCTTGATTGTTTGGATCCATAACTTTTCGCTCAGGTGGGCCACTCCGTTCTCTTCCCATCATAACTTTCTGGCAGTCATATCAATAGTGATCCTAGTACAGCACAATGTGTCCGGTGGGTTGGTCTCGAGACCGACTTCAAAGCTGATGGCGTTTGTCACCAAGTTCATACTTGCCTACTTCTCACTATACTCCTTGATCTACGGTACGAGGCACTTGTTCTGGCTGCATTACTTGTTTAACGGCTTCTGCGTTTGGTTGTTGATTCTACTGGCCGATGACTACTGGAACGGAAGGTCACGAAACATCACAAGCATTAAGAAGGATGAAACTCCATCCAAGCTACATTGACTTGGTCCAAAATGTTTCATCTTCTCAATTCGTTTCTATTCATTTCTTGATTTTCATTTGTTCCTAGTGATGAAGAAAATATTTTTTTGGCTTTTCCTATTGTCGTTTATTATTCTTCTCTTCCTTGTTAACTTCAAGTCACCTGTATTATTCCTTATTTTTTTCAGATTCATTCTCCACTTATCGGAAATCCCATCTAACATCGTTGCATCTTTACTATATTTTGTGAATACGATCACTACATATCTTTCCATCGTACTTTCGTGATCTAATAGCTTATATAAACTTTCAGTTTCGCAGAACTGCACGGTATCCCTTGAGTTTCAAAAACCCAACTTCAACATCCTTGAGTAATCTCAAATCAATACCATCGTCTCCCCCAACCTTACGGCCTGGCATCCCGCTACCACCACTAGTACCCAACATATTTTTTCTTTCCAAGATCCAATCTTCACTCAAACACAGCTGTCCAAATGTTGACTTTTCAGATCCTACGAGCAACTTGAAAGTTCGATGATTCGTGATGCCTCCCTGCTCGATTTGTCCATCACTTGATTCCTCAGATAAACTTGCGGTACCCAATACCACTGGGTCAGGTAATGTAGCGTCAACGTTGCTCAACTCTTGAATCAACGAAAACAAAAAACTTTGAAACTCGGCGTATAACAGTCCAACTTGAAACTCCTCGCCAAATGCAACATCTTGCGTGCCATCGCCACCTTCTGATTTTAACAACTCTAGCATGAGTGATCCCTTCAGGCTAAAGCCATAGCACTCCAACAATGAGTCAACGTTCTGATAAACCTCCACAAACAGCCTCTCTAGTACACCCCTGTTCAGCATCATCTCCAACTTGAAGTTTAAGTTTTTGAGGTACTCTTTCACCCCTGGATGTCTGCTTGTATACACTTGCAAGTTGAATGCTTTAACCAGCTCAAACGATTCGCGGGGATATATCCTATGATGATACCAAATTTGTTCAATGGACACGGATAGCAGCTCCAACAGAAGTGAGATTGCGGTCTTTGCAGTTAGATGCAACTGGTGACCGCTCATTCTAAATTATCTTTGACCTCTAACGTGAAACTTGAACCAATTCCTCCTGGCATTCATGCTGTTGCAATATGCTTGCTTCAAGGTTAACGTCACTGACCCCAAGTCGTACTTCAAGTGTCTGACAGAGCTTAATAATTTTCAATGTCCCCCTAATGAAAAATGGTGGGGAAGCCTTCATGCATAGCGGGCGGTCAAATTAACGAGACGCGGCAAACTGTCAATACTGTTTCACGCGCGTGGTTGAAAAGTACTTACTCATCTGTAACATAACAAACTGGTCTAGTTGTAGCCCTCGGCCTCTGTACAACAGGAGTCACACAATTGAGAGAGTCGATCGTCGATAGGATGTCAATTAAAGTCATTGGGGTGGGAGATGTCCACAAGATCACATCAGGGCAGGTCATCATAGATCTAACAACGGCAGTCAAGGAAATTATTGAAAACTCACTCGATGCGAGCTCTAAACTGATCACGGTGTCGTTCAAAAACTATGGAATGGATTTGATAGAAGTGACAGACAATGGAACAGGGATCAAAGAGTCAGATTTTGACAAGATCTGTCTCAGGCATTACACCTCGAAGCTTGAGACGTTCGAGGATGTCAGCAGTGTTACCACCCTGGGGTTTAGAGGAGAAGCAATGAGTTCACTCTGTGCTGTTGCTGATGTCTCCGTCGTTACATCGACGGCAGATATGAAGCCAAGGGCATTTAAGCTAACATATGATCATATGGGTCTACTTTCATCCAAACAGATAAGCTCAGGTCCAACCGGGACCACAGTACAAATTAGCAATATCTTCAAGAATCTACCGGTGAGAAGAACAGACCTTATCAAAAACTCGAAAAGAGAGTTCCAAAAAGTTTTGAATTTTTTGCAAAGCTATGCTATAATCAGTCTGGGAGTCAGAATTATTGTGTCTCATACCAATAGCGGTGGCAAGAAAACTGTCATGCTCTCATCGACTGGGTCTACAAGATTAAGGAACAACATCCTTAGCGTTTATGGGCCCAACGGCATGTATGGATTGGAGCCCCTAGACTTGGATCTAAACATTTCTACGAGGTTCAAGATGAAGCATAGTCAGGAGATGAAGGTGAAGGTATCAGGGTACGTCTCCAACTCATCTTTTGGCCAAGGGAGGTCCGCTTCTGATAGGCAGTTGTGGTTTGTCAATGGACGACCAGTTCATCTACAAAGCTTTTCAAAGGCTATAACAGAAGTTTATAAAACTTTCAATCATTTGCAGCAACCGGTAATAATACTAAACTTGCTGTTAAATCCCAAATTCGTTGATATCAATGTGACTCCAGACAAGAGAACCGTTATGCTACACTCCGAAAGCTTGATTGTTGAGCTTCTGAAGGACGAGTTAAACGGAATTTTTGACTCGCAGGATGCGAAGATCCCTATGAATAACTCCGGAAAAGATAGTTTTGAGTCCTCGAGGCGACCTAGTCTGAGACAATCCTCTTTGGCGGATATGTTCACGTCTCACAGTACACAGGATGAATCAAGCCTGGCCAATAGCAGAGTGAAGTCTATCCTTGAGTCACAGAATGAATCAAGCTTTGGTAAGGCTGTGAGTGAAGAAGTCCACGATGAAGAAACTGAAGATCATGACTACATCCAAGAGAGCATACAGCAGTCAGCTGTCAGTTCAGATCCGCAAGATCAACTTCCAAATGCTTCATCATTAGACGACGACAATCTGAGGAGGGATGAATCTGACTCACTCCCTGAGACAGAGCTGACATCTAATTCCACAGTGATTCCGAGTATGGATGATATTCAGCCTGATGAAAAAGAAGCAATCTGTGACAAGGGAACTGAAGAGTTGTACGATACCCCATATTCGACGGAGAAGCAGAGTGTTTCAGTCATCGACTCCAGCAGTCTAAAGATATCAGCAAGCCCCAAATCTGCCGCTAAACCATCAAGAAAAACTGACGAAGATGATTATATGGTGATTTCAGTTGGGGACAACATTGTTCAAAGCAGAGCACTGGGTACCAAGTCAAAACTCAGGTTTTCGCAAGAATCTGACGATCATATTCATTATCATCATGAAGAGATTTGTGATTGCCACAACACTTCCAACCAGACTTTCACCCATACGAAAGAAGATGATGAGATACCCGAGGCGCGCTCCTCAAAACGAAGACATAGCCTAAGAGCTGCGACAAGTACACATGATCTTGAGATGACTATTGACGCAAATGAAGACAAGTTGAAACTGCCACCCATCAAGAAAGCTAAGAGCAGTGAGCCAGTTGTACCACTCGCGAAGGAAAAGTTGGATGATATCACAAACCAAGAGGAGGCTGAAAAGAAGCTCACTTTGACTGTTTCCAAAGCCGATTTTTTGGACATGAAAGTCATAGGCCAGTTCAACTTAGGGTTCATTTTGATAACCAGAAAGAGCACATATAACGATGACATGAACTTGTTCATCGTTGATCAACATGCTTCCGATGAAAAGTACAACTTTGAGAGATTGCAGGTTGTGACTACGTTTGGCAACCAGCCGTTGGTCATTCCTACTAGTTTGGAGTTGAATGCCATAGATGAACTGGTTATTTTCAACAATATTGATGTGTTTGAAAGGAACGGGTTCAGACTAAAAATTGATGAAGATGCGATGCCTGGTTCTCGTATCAAGCTCACATCGTTACCACATTCCAAAGATACCATTTTTGACTTATCTGACTTCCATGAGTTGGTGCATTTAATCAAGGAGAATGAAGGCAAGGCTACTTATTTAAGGCCCACAAAGGTGAGGGCAATGTTTGCAATGAGGGCTTGCAGGTCGAGTATTATGATAGGGAGGCATTTGAATCTCAAAACTATGCAGAGAGTCATCCGAAATCTTTCTGGGCTAGACAAGCCTTGGAATTGTCCTCACGGCAGACCCACAATGAGACATTTGATTGAACTGAAAGACTGGAGCTCATTTTCGGAAGATCTCATATGACGTGAACTTTGAATGTGTATCGCAAATCAAAACGTATTCCCTCATAACTATTAGTTTGAAACACAGCAGTCACTTGATTGAACGGTCTAAAAACCGGTTAAATGAAGAGAAGACAGATTTTGTTGCGTTGAAGCAATTACCCACGCCTCCAAGAACATGAGTTTACTGAGTTCAAAGATCATAAAAATATACAACCATTTGATAGTGTCATCCACAATCCAAAATGTTAAGGTAGCAGGCTGTATGAAGCACTCTTAATTACACTCTTAATTACTTGCATGAATTAAGCCTGAACTATGCCCGATAGCAGCTGAATGCATGCAGGCTGGCAAAAATGTAAGATGAAGTGGAGATGCATACTGATGCATTTTTTTACATGCGGCTTAAACTTTATTTATCCTGGGTCCATTGAGATGGCCCAAAGAGGAAAGAATGGGGGGAGGCCAGGGCAATATGAATCAAGCTCATTTTTTGACTGAAAGGTTTTTGATCAAATTGGCTTGTGGGGTATGAATATAGTTTTCTATCACTCTCTTCTCTCTCAAGTCCAATGATACTGATCTAGGTCTCCAACAGCTTGAGCCGATAAGAATGAAGTGAAACAAAATCGATCAAAAGCTGATAATATGAAACATTTAGTCAGCTATAACCGCTTCATCCCTTTCGTTTTGCATCCAGGAGCTTGAGATTACACTTATATCTATATACCTATATATATGTGACGATTTAAACCTGCATTTCGTCTGAACCATTTCACCTGAGATATTTTCTGAAGAAGAACGGATTGACCATAGCTCAAATAACAAACAATCAAAGTCTTTTACAAAATGACGGACAGTGCAAACGATTTATCATTTCTCTACTTACCAGCTGGGCTCAATCCAGCGGACACTGTTTTGAACTACACTTCTCCTTACGGCGCCACCTCCGTTACGTTTGAGCAGATGGATGCCTACTTGAGAACTAGAGTGGAGTTGGCTGGTGTTTTTGGGTTTAGAGTCGGAGTTGCTGCGCTTGCAATTCCTATCACTCACATCATCACCAAAAACAGAAGATCACCTTTATTTGTCTTGAATCAATGCTGTTTGTTTGTCCTATTCATGCATTCAGTCCTGTTACTCTGTACTCTCGGCGGTACGTACAGTTCAATCACTTATTATTTCTCGCTGTATTCTTACTTGGATGGGGAAGCCTCAAGGTTGACTGCTACAGCAAATATGCTATATGCTATACTTATGACATTGGTGGAAGTGTCTATGGCCTATCAAGTCAGGGTGATATTCAAGTCTCCTTCTCACGGAGTCAAATATTTTGGTCTCTTTGCAACGGGGGTTTCCATGGTTCTTGCATTGACAACAGCTGGACTATACTTTGCATATGCTGTCATGTATAACATGGAATTATACGACCTAACCTACTCAGCACCAGAGTGGATCATCAGTGCATCGTTGATCTGTTTTGTTACCTCCTCGTGCATTATTTCGTTGCTATTGAGTAGTAAGTTGCTCCTTGCCATAAGGACCAGACGTTACTTGGGACTAAAACAGTTTGGTATCTTCCACATTCTGCTAATAATGTCGTTGCAAACAATGGTGACGCCAACAGTGATTATCTTGATTTCATTCAATAACTTTGGTACCAAGAACCACACTTATCAATCGTTATCGGCAATTGGAACTGCATTGATTACCATTTCGCTCCCAATCACCACCATGTGGGCAAACTCCTCCATGTCTGACCCTAACCCAAGCTCAACCCCTGATACAACTTTCCATAAAACAGTCTCCAATTCTACATATGCAACAGATTATAGCGGTGACACAATTACCAACCCAAGATTCAACTTCAAAGGTGCCGACGATGATGAGGAGAAGCAAGATACTGGATCAACTCTCGACATTACTACTGGTGGCAATGCAACCAGTACAACCACAACTAGCGATAAGAGATTCTGGCAGGAAGTTCAATATCTTGCAAATGGCCTTGAACCAAATGATTTAGAAGATGATGAGCTTGAAGGTGAGGATGGAATTGAGAAAGTTGTAATCTCTACCAGGGAGCAGAAGTAAGTCCGAGAAGACACAACTGAATGCTCTATACCATTCACTCATACCTAAAGTGACCCTTATTATAATCTGTTTGATTTTTCTTTCTTTCTGTCATTTTTTGACAGCGAATCTACTTCAATGTTATATACTCGAATCTCAAAGTGTTTTTACCCGTGCAACCTTCACTACATAGTTTATAGTAGTAGTATGTGGGCTCCGGTACGTAAAAACGGCTGTGTCACTAACCCTGCCAGGCTTGCTCCCGACTCAAAGTACACAACCGGACGGTTCTCGCCTATATTTGGCAGTTTAAATACTTGTAAACTGTAAACACAAAACTGGTATTTTAGAACGAAAATTTCAGCCCATCAAAAGGGAGTCAAGTAGTTTAATACTAAAGCAAAGGAACATGTCCAAAAGAGCCCCAATTGAAGAAAAGCCGTGATACAATGTGAAATCACAAACAGCCAAGTCAGTCATATCGACTCCATAACCATATTGGCAAAGAGAGATTCTCTATCAACAACAAATTCAGCGTCCACTTGCTGTTGCTCGCTTCCCTCATCTTCAGTACTCAACATTTCGGAAAGCAGATCGCCCAAACCATGAGAATGAACAACAGCATACACGTCTTTGACCATGTCGGCAAACTCGTAACCATAAGTTTGATACATAGCATCGAAATCAACAGCTTGCAGTATGTCCAAACTGAACCCATCCTCGTACAGGTCTCCTCCCATCAAAGTAGTCTCAATGGTACTCATGGTAACGTTATCATAGACAAGTGTACCGTTGACACCCAATGCGTGTCTGTTATAGGTGGCGTTTGGCAATGGGGTTGACTCGGTGATAGTCAAGTTATGTTCCATTATTCCATTTCCGTGATTTCCATTCGGAGACAAGGTGAAGTTTGACGTACCGTTTTCCTTGGATTTTAGCTCGAGCGCTTTCAACCCATCCAATGCAACCTTCACTTCGACGGATTTGGAAACATTAACCGCATAGTTGATGTCTCCAGATCCTGGAACGATAGGTTGGGTATCTAATTTAAATGCCAAAGCGTAAGCATGAGTGTAGTTCAAAGTGGATAACGTATCGTTTGTGATCGGGTCCAAAACGGCAAATGAGTGCTTCGAAGAAGGAACGGCGACACAACTTTGAGAATCGCCAAACTTCTTGATCGATTGGATGTTGACCTGTGACGCTTCGTTGTAGGTTTCTGCAATATAAGAGTATTCGGTACCGTTGAACAAGACATAGTCAATTGTGCTATTCACCTTGTTGGCATACGATGCACGAACAATTTGTTGCAACAACCCTGAGAAAGGTGGGGCAATTCCAAACGAGGTAACCTTCGTGGCATTCTCAAAGGTCAGTAACTCACCAGAGGAAGATTCAATACGGCTGTCTTCCCATGTGGTCAAGGAAGCTGAAGAGATCCAGTTTTGTCCAATGCCCGAAGCAACCTCGCCAAGCTTCAAGTCATCATCGATACAGTTCGAGACAGATATGGCGATATCAGAAGGGGAGTCCCAGAATAGAGGTAGTAATGGAGTGACATCAACTTCTAGAGCTCTGACGTCAAATGCCATAGTGCTCACAATCGGATTCCAAAGTGCAGGGGAGATACCACCAGTGTAAATCACCGGGTATGGATTCAGCGAGGCAACTCTGACACCGTTTGAGAAGATGTTGACCATTCTACATGGACCATGTCCTAGTAATTGATGACCATGTGTTTTGAAAACGTCGGTAAACTCATCCAAAACGTTGCTGTACCAAAACTCATCCTGCGAGTTACCGGAAACAAATAGTTGTAGCTTAACTTTTGTGGTATTGGCATTCAAGACAGGAATGGTGGAGGTGAAGTCGCTATCTGGTAGATAGAGCAATGGAGGTCTTTCAACAGCATCTGTTTTGACCAATGGAATAACCTGATCGGCAGCTTCTCTTGAACTGAACAGTGTAGAGATGGAGCCAGGAACTATTTCGTCCTCTATATCTTTTTTAATCAACTTGGAAGCTTTGAAGTAGTTGGTTCTATCTTTAGTGCTTCCTTCCAAGTGAGGGAGTAGAGAGTAGCCAGGGGTGGAATTGTAGTAGCAAACATTCAAAGAAATGTTGAAAGCACCTGTCAACCTAGGGGTGAGCAAGTTGTCTAGTTGGAACATCAAAACACCCTCTTCGGTGAAAAGTTTAGAGTATATAGAGACATCCTTTTGGGCATATGAATGAGACCATCTTCCTCCTGGTTCGATTGTGCTCGTCCTCCAAATCTCTGAACCATTCAAATACAAATGTGCCAATCTGTCATACTGGACGCCATCAACCCAAGTATCTAGAGTGACCACAACTTGAGAAAATGTAACGTTGATTGGAGGTGGTGTGTAATCAATCAAAACTGAATGTCCCCAGGAGTTACCAAAGGTGTGGTTCAATAAATGCTGTTGATAAACAGGTTTACCATAATCCATAGGAGGAAGGTAAACTTCAATAACTTCGTGGGGAACAGCGTCGTCAACTTCTTGGCTGAAAAAAGCACGATTGAACGATTCTTCACCATCTTCAACCATCAGAGCACCGTACTTACCATAGTTAGACTCTGAGTAGGCCAGTTGCTTTCCTGCTCCTGTAGACGAACCATTAATCCCTGTTTCGAGGTAGGCTGGAATGGTGACGTAGAGAACAACAGCCAAGACACCATATCCCAGGAATTTGCAAGCCCTAAGGAACCTTGACGATTGACTGCGGGAAGAGCGTTCATGCTGTGTCAATTGACCCATCTCAATGCCTCCAGAGGCTTCTTTGATATCCACGGGATACTCATAGAGTGTTTCTTTTTCAGACATTCTAACAGGTTCACTATGAGTTGTTTCTTGTATGTTCTTTGTAAATCTGACGTGCCCTAGGTTAATCTGATTCCATAGAGTCCATTCTCTAACTAAAGAGCCATTCTTCATTCTTATATCGATGGCGCTGTCGAGGTTGTTTGGATAGGACGGAAGAGCGTAGTTGCGGCAACAAACAAAAGAGAGTGAGGATGATGACTGCGTGTGAGAGTCTGTCTGTCAAAGAGATTATTATTTCTTAGAATTCACTCAGTCACATACAAAGACAGCAGTATGATGATAATTCTTTATGGAGTGATGCTGAACTGAGTGGGACCGTTTGGAGATAACGAGCAGCATTAGCCTGGAGCTACGGCCAGGTCCGCTAACAATATTTGACAGCCAATTTATTTTTCACTCTATCAGCAAGTGCTGCTGCTTCTTCCTTCTGCACATGGTAATGACCTCCAATGAAACGGCGCAGTTATACGTCGTTGCGTTTACGATGGGGGCTGCAGAGATAAAACTCTATACGTCATCCACTGAAACGAACAACAAGAACCGTTCTTTACCAAACAGCTTGTGTAAAAAGGGAGGTCCAAGAGCTGTTTGGCTGTCTATGTGAGGTTAGACGGCACAATAGTTTTCCATTTCGGGAAAGTTTAGTTCCCGAAATGGATAGTGCGGCTCAAAGGCTCTTTAATTATTATTCTTGCTGCTACGTTTGATTCCATGAGAGTCTTGACAGTTTTATTTACAAGTGGTCCCTTTCCATCGGCACCAGCTGAATGCAACATGACAGAATATAAGAGAAGCATTAACGATAAAACCGTATTTCAACGTGTAATAACGCCCTGAAGAAGTATGTGTAGGGAGTCGCTGCCCCTTGGAACAACAAGAAGATATTAGACTCGAGATCTTGATTAACCCTACTCCAAGTGTGGGTCTTGTAATGCAAAATTTGGAGAAATTTTGGGACTGGTGTTATACCCTAAACAGTTTTTGTTAACTCGGTTATTGTTCTTGCATTGAAAGAAGAACAGTATCAAAATGAAGTACGTGATAGATGCCTCAGTCCACAATTCCGTTTGGAAGTGTACACCCTAAGCAACTCAATATTTCTCCATTTGTAGGGCATGTCTACTTTTGCTACTAGCCTATATCCGTTTCTTGATCAGATCTGTGACTATTTATTGGATTTATTGTTCAAATTGGGCAAGTAAAGGCATACTTTTCGGGCTTTGAACAGAGGTCAGTTGCTGGCTGCCATTTGGAAAACTCGAACTTGGGCATCGCCCAGGGTAGATTCTTGGGCTGTGCAACTATACCATAATTTCTGCCGGACTGCACGGCCTCCTTTTGGGACCCTTCCTGTTGATACCGATATGGATGATAGATAAGAAGTGGTTGATCTCAAGTATCTAAGTTCTTGTTCCAAGAGTCAAGGATTTGATATCCATCTATACACAAAAGATTTTTGATGCGATAAGCTTCGGAAAGCAATCTAACAATAAGGTGGTTTCTTCCGCTATGGGAGACTCTGAAAGAACTTTCCACCAACAACTGTTTGGTAGTTTTGCCCAGTCAAACGGGCCAACACAACAACAGCCAAGACTTTCAGATCATGAACCATCCATTTCGCCTCCAGGAGGCAGAGTTTTTGGCTCATCGTATCTTTCACTTAGCCCTCCCAACTCTAACTTGAATCCCAATAGTTTGAGTTCGATACTGAGCCAACAGCAATCGCTACCTCTACCTGTTCCTATGATTCTTCCACCTCCTTTGGCCCCCTCTTATTATCCTCTACCAGTCACCGCACACTCTACAACTTTGATGGAGCAAGCCACGAAAAAGAATCACGGGCCAATAGAACAGAACAATATCATAACCGAAAGTCAGGTGCGGTTTGAGCTCAAACCACATTCTGAAGTGCAGTCTCCAGCACAATCCCATTCACGAGGACATTCCTTCCTACCAAGCCATTTTCAGTTGGGTCATGACTTCAATTTAACTCCACATAAGTTGCGTGATATGCTTAAAGATGAAACGGACACGAGAAGGAGGCTAGCAGCCAAATCCAGTGCAACATCATCCATGATCGGCACCCCTCTGTTTTATTACCATGATACATGGTTGTCCAAATTGACGTCAGAAAATAAATACACGCTCTTCCATGTTCGTTACAAAACCTCCTCGATTTCAGCTCACATAGTGACGCCATATAAGATGGATTGTCCTCCGAAAAATCCGTACGAGATAGTGACCTATGCAAAGTGTACGAGGTGCCCACACGTCATTAGGTTCAAAGGTCACAAAAACCTCAAGAAAAATGACGGTAATGCATTAGCGCATGCCAACAAGCATTGCCGAGGATATAGCTTTCCAGTTGCTGAGACATCTACTACAAGAGCAGCCAAGCCAAAATCAAGAGTTGTTGAAACCTCATCAGCAATGGTTATGATGCCAAGCGTTGCCCCATCCTCACCCAAAATTAGCTATTCAAACGTTCCGGTCTTCAGAATTGGGGATAGACCAGTGACCAGCAGACGAACCAAACGGAGAAAACATGAAAAACAGGCACACAATGATATACCTTTCGATCCGTTTATTGAGGACTTCATAAGTGATTTGACCGTTGAACATAAGACACTGCTTAGTTTTATGGAGATTTCCAACGATATCAAATTAAAGAAAGAAGTTGACTGCCATGATGCAGAATCACAAGGGGAAGAGCTGTTAGTTGAAAGATTGTTTAAAGACTCACTATTTTCCAAACTCGTCAAGACTATTTTTGACATGGCAGATCGTCCAAACGGCAAAAATTGCAACTCGAAGATAGGTTTTCAGTCCCTGCTACCAGAGATAGAAGACATTACCGATGACGTTGATGTGGTTTTCAATGCAGTACAAGACGACATCAGATCTTTGCTTGACGACCAAAAACACATCGCTTTGATCCTAGTGGTTTGGAGTGAATATCAACCTCCTCTATCCAGTCATGCTAATGAAATCGTCATTATTGATAGAGTTTTAGCCATTGCAGCCTCTATAAAAGGTGAACAGGCTATATTATCTGTTAAGACAGATTTTGATGGAACTTTTCAGCAAGCAGTCAAAGCATTAGAGGACACATTGACGGAATATAACATTGATGAGAAGGTAATCAGTATCACAGCAGATACAACAGAGTTTAGTTCGAACGTGACAAGGCTTTTCAATGAAAGACGAAAGGCATCGGCAGATTCTGGATGTGAGATCTTGCCTATAGAGGCTGTGCCCAGTATCTCGTATGTTTTGAACGATTTGATTGATTGCGTCATGAGATTCGAACTGAATTACAAAGAATCCAAAGTGCGCAGCATTTACGACATTGTCTTGTTACACAGTAGGCTAGCACAACTGAGCACTAGCTTCAGATTGACCATTGAAAGGTTGAGCTCTGGCTTTGGGGTGGCACATGATGCTGATCGTACTCGGGCTGCTTTAACACGATGGTCATACATGACTTTAAATTTTCAGTTCATTTTTGACAATTGGGATCGTCTACAATATTCTTTGGAAAAGATAATGGTATCGTCTAATTTGAGTTTGGAAGCCTCCAAAATTGCTCTGTCACTAGTGGGATTGAAGAATTGCAAAAGCCAGATGGGTGTCCTTGCAGCAACTCTTTCTTACTTGGAGAACATTTTGTTATCATGTCAGTTGAATCGAGCCTTGACGGATAACATCAAAACGTGTCTTCGTATTTTGAATATACATGATGTCATGTCAGAAACGTTTCCTGGCGCGGGCGACACCCAGAGAAGTCAGCTCAGGGTCCCAAAGGGAATTATAACTGAAGATTCTGAAGAGCTCGACGATCTCAAAATCAAGCTTCAAACTGTTCCAAGAGCGTTCTTATCCGACCTGTCCAACAAGGTATACGAGACACTCACAAGTCATTTTGGGCGCCTATTTACGAACGATTTGGTGCTCTTGGGGAGCTTCTTTGACCTATCAGATGGCACTTACATACTTCAGAAGGTATTTGGTGAGTCTGACATGAGAAAAGACATAAGAGCTGACCTGCTTTTTGGACTGAAAAATCAGCTTCGAAAGGTTCTCGAACAGACAAAAACTTCTGACTTGGATTCAAACGAGGGCAATATCAAGAGATTCCCAAACTTGGCTGTATTGTCAAATCACAACGCCGACACGGAGCCATCGCTAAGAGTTCGAGAAATTGAGATGTTGGAGAACGAGTTTGAAGGCTATATGAGATGTGATTCTTTCAATGCCTCTTTACAAAATAGACTGACACCAGACGCTCCTTTCCACAAAAACTCCAACGACTATTACTGGTTTTGTGATGAGGCTTGCAAGTTTCCTCGTTTGCAGTCCATCTATAAAAGGATAAGAAATATATCTATTTCCAGTGCATTAGAGGAGGCTGAGCTTTTGTTCTGGAGCTATTCAAAACCGGCGAGGGACGACAATGCTAACGCACTAAACAACGATACCGCTTCCAAACTCATGACAATCAAATCTTTCTTCCGGAACGTTTCCAAAGCAAGGGAGATTTGGGCCGAAGTGGATGGAAACGATTGGAAGGTGATAACAGGTGAGGACCTGACGAATTCTAGATTTGACTTTTATAGACGGTTTTATATGCCTTGAATGTAGATTTACACTTAACAAGTTTCTTACAGCGTTGTTGATCTTCAACGAAGTGAGAGGTTTGCTACCATGCTCAAAAAATGCACACTTGGTGCACTGCCTTTATACTAACTGATACGGAGAGAACGCACCTTCAAAAAGAAATGAGATAAACACATTGAAAAGTTCCTTCCATACGATAAACTTGTTAAGCTCAATTCAAACAGATTGCATTTATGGCATAGCACCATTGATGATTCAAAAGATTAGGAAGATTTTTAGCTCTTTCAGGACTGAGGAGGATGAAAGGATATACTCCAGAAAGGCGGTAAGTGGATCATGTTACCCAATCTCCAACTAGCCGTCAACTTCACATACTAATATTTTCAACTTCGTCAACTTCACAGTTTTACAACTTTATTGGATTTCTAGCATCATGCGTCGCATTTTCATTTGTTGCTCAAAAGTTGAGTAAGCAGGACATGATTTCGATCTCCAAGGCAACTGCTCGTCACATTCAATGAACTTGGGTGGATCAGAAGAATGAATGTTAGATGAATGATTTAGCCGCAGTCCCGATGCTTCGGCTTCTATGAATACTTTGAGGACTTGAAGGTTTTAAAGTGGGAAGTGGAGCTATGCTCTAGTCAATGCGGGTGTTATCAGCCAACGATAAACATTCCGAAGCATAGTATTATGAGAGGAAATACCAACCGCTTCAACGAAAGACAACTATTACTTTGAGAGTTTTTCTCATTTCTTCCCGGATCTATCAAAACACCTCATTTCAATCGTTCAATTGCAATGTATACGCATCTACGTGTTTTGTTTCAGACCGTTTGACCTTGCAAAAGTCATACCAATGAATAAATATTCCTTTAAAAAACAGAAAGAAGCATAATACGCCAAACATTTCCAATGTGTAACAGTAAAACCAAGAATAACCAACCTGTGCCAAATAAAAAAGAAAAGAACCGTGCCAAAAAAATAATAAATAAAACAAAAAGAACCAGCTCAATCGACAACCTTGACGGTATTAATCTCCAAGATATACCTCCCCTCTTTGAATTTTTGATCTGAACATTCACTCCATAGATACTTCCAACCAACCAGCTTTTTACACTGGTGGCATCTGATATCTGCCACTTTGTACATCCCAGTGGTCATCTTCCTTACTTCAACGTCTCCATATAGTACGTTGACAACGCTATAGATCAACAATGCATCTCCAGTAACACCGTAGTACTTGTCCGAAACAATAAGGTTTGAAGTTGAAAGATGCGTTAGGCAGTTGGCACACGCATAGGTTAGTGCTCTTCCTTCCCTGTTGTACTTTGGATGTGACTTGTAGAAATCCATTGCTTTTGCAGAGGATGGGGAGGAATGAGTAGAAGAATGGGTAGTTGATTGGTTCGATGAAAGTGTTGATGTGTGCCGTAGGATGTGTCTCAACGTTCTTGATCTGATGGATTGAAATCCAAGTTGGGCTCTAATGACACTCGAAGACAGCGACGCCGAAGTTGCTGCTGGGGGAGGAGGAGGAGGAGGTGGAGGAGGTGGAGGAAGTTGTTGTTGTTGTCGGCTCGAAAGACTGGAATGGTTCCGACTGTTGGTTGGACTCGTTGAGGTTGCGTTTCCCGTGAGGTACAATAGATGATAGTGTCTGCTCCTTGCCGGTTCCCTTGCTCCCAATTCACGCTCTTCCTCTTCTTCTGTTTCAAGTCCCATGGGTTCATCAGTTGCTCGGTTGAGGGAGTCGTCTTCATCGTCGTCAACGTCAACATCAGCATCTTCGTCCTCATCATCGTCGTCAGCATCGTCAACATCAACATCTTCATTTTCAACTTCATCACCATCTTCATCGTAATCATCATCGTCTTCTTCTTCTTCGTCATCTTCATCCTCCTTATCGTTGGCCTGTTCCTCATCGTCTTCAAGATCAGAGGAAGAGTAGCAGGTTTGATGGTGGCAATGTTTATCGGCCAACAGTCGAGTTTTGAAAGATAAGTGTTGGATGATATCGCTATCAAGATCGTTTGGATCCAAACAGGCGGAATAGCGTAATCCCATCTTGAGTATGTTATAATGATGGAGTCAAGTGGACAAAGATGATATACTTTGGCAGAAGAAGAGATTGGATCGATATGACTGTCAGATGTGTTGCTTAGTCTAGTCTAGTTTCTGCTTTCGGTGCTCCTCTGCTCCTAGAATTTGCAGATAGGAATAGCTGACAGAAAAGACGAGAGCCGAAGAGGTTTCCAGTCGAAAGATAAGCCTGTTGCTGGGTCTGACTGAGTAATGACGTTGATGGTATTAGGTTGGATGTTGATCGTGTGATTTTTGTTGTGTTTGTGCAATTGATATGTAGTTACAAAAGCAGTTGAAGTCTCGATGAGCTAACTAGCCTCTTGAACTTCACTACAAATTCCTCAACTGATAGTGATAGATGATAGAGATGTTTGAGATGAGACCAAAAGCTGTGCTGACGTCATCAATTACGCACATATAATTCTGACTACTACTCGCAGATCTGAGCTCGGAAGTAGTAGCCAGGATTGATTGTCTTCTCTCTATTGATCGATCGATCGAGTGACTGATTGCCCGTAGGAAGATGACAGGGCCTTCTCATTGATTGATCAATTTGATTGGTCGTGCAATTACTGCCAGTTTTCAGAAGACTTGCGAGTTGAAAAGGCTACCTTATACACAGCCGAGGGGCTCCTCTGTCTTGGATGGGAACTGCAGATATATATAGGATTCTTCTGTCTGGTTTCCAACTACATCCTGAGTGACAGACGCAATTGACTCGACTGTCAAAGCATCTTCATGTGACAGACAAAAACCAATACGAAAAAGGGATACAAAGGGTCACTCGATCTCTTCATTCCCTGTTGGGTGGTCGGCTATATCGAACTTGCGCAGGTTAGCCGCCGCCTGGGCACATAAAATTTTTCACCGCTTGTTGCGTCGATCGTCGCCTTGCTGTTTCGTCTGGAATTGGTTCCGATAGAACCATCATTGGTTAGATTGAGATTGAACTTACGAGGTTGAAGATGTGTGTATCATATGATTGTTTGTATATATGGACATGTATGGTGGTTTGTTGCTATCATCCGGTGTCAGCATATCATCCGAGGAGTTGGCTGACTGGAGGGGGGTCACGGTTATGCTTCAAAACCGAAGACCGAATCGGGGCAAAATATGCCTACCAGCCCAAGCGTAGCACAGGGTGCAAAACAAGCGGACCGGACCGGTATGTGTCGCTAAATTGACATTTTATTCTCCATTTCGATGCCGAGGAATGGAAGATGGGGAAGGGGAGGCAAGAGAAGAGAAGAACATTGGCTGGCGGTAGCAACGTAAAGAACCACCATCGTTGATGACAAACGATGCCCATGTCCACCACCCCGCCTACGACAAGAACTTCCCCCTATAGTAACTCGTTGTAGATTGAGAGGATAGATCCGTGGTTGAGGCAGATCAGAGTAATCAATCAACCGTTGGATAAAAGCAACACAAGGCAAAAACGATGGAACAAACATCCGAAAAAGAAATGCTTCGCCGAATTGGAAGAAAGTGCCAACAGCGTTGCTCCCACGGGTCTCCCACCGGGAGGCCTTTCCCGTCCCCGTGCCCCTCTCCCCGGTACGCCTCTCCTCTACTCCATGTCGGGGACTAGACTTTTGAAAAAAATTATTCATTACTTTTTGAACAACCTCAACTTCAAACCTCAACATTGAATATAGCAGTGACACATTATACAGGACATTCTATCATTTGGCTTCTATCCCTTTTACAAACCTCTACATACACCGTACACTTTATAAATTACTCAATCCCTTCTCACCACCAGTCAACCGAGTATCTATCCACTCATTGCATTTTTCATCATCATCAGCATCATTGTCAGAGGTGGAAAAAAACCAAGAGAGAGATCCAGAAGAGAAAACCATCTGGAAAAGACCGAATATTTCAAAGAACCATACTATACTCAATCCCCTTCCACGCTTCAGTTCTTCACATCAGAACAGTACCCCCACCTGCCAACAATAATTGACCTATTGGCAAACCCATAATCTCCTATCACGCAGACTTTTTGAGCAAACATCATATCGATTTGTCCAGTCAGCTTCCTACTAAAGACAGATAGACTTCATCTTTTCTACAGAAAACTGAACTGAAAGACACAAGCATCATCCAAATCATCACAATCGCATAACCTTATCGGTCACCATCTTCTTCTTTCCTACACTTTTCAAACGTTCCATCTACATCCATTCACATGCTATCTGCAAAAGAAACAATGGCAAACCCAACACAGATCTTGAAAGAACAACAGTCAAGAACTGACCAAATAGGCGTTCTTACGCCTACTTCGTCCTCCAATGTGCCTCACAAGGTGCATCCAGTCATGGGTCATGATTCTGTCGAAATAGACTACGAATCCCTACCTGAAAATTCCCCAATTTTTGCACAACTAACAGCAGGTGCCTTTGCAGGTATAATGGAACATACAGTGATGTACCCAGTGGATGCAATCAAGACAAGAGCGCAAGCATCCGCAGTCCAGTCGAACGAAGGTATAATACAAGCAGTCTCAAAGATCTCATCAACAGAAGGTGCAATTGCTCTCTGGCGTGGTGTTTCTTCGGTGGTGTTGGGTGCGGGCCCAGCACATGCCATATATTATCTGGTCTTCGAAGCTACAAAGACTGCCCTTTGTAACTCTTTGATTGAAAAGGATACTAGTAACACGAGCAACAACAGCATCAACAGCAGCACATCATCAACCAGTTCAACGTTGATAACCGACGAGAAACATCCTGCCATTGCCGCTCTTTCAGGTATAGCTGCAGCTGTCTCATCGGACGCTCTAATGACTCCATTCGACGTTCTGAAGCAGAGAATGCAGTTGGTCAAGACAGAGCATCAACAGTTGGCTGGTAAGGCTTCCACGACGGCTGCACCAACAGCAGCAGCAACCAAAACAGCAACCGCAACGGCAAAGAGAACAACACCAACCTTGTTCCAATCAGCACTAGGAATATATCAGAAGGAAGGTATCAAGCCGTTCTTCATCTCATACCCAACAACACTAATCCTCAACATTCCGTTTGCTGCAATCAACTTTGGAGTGTACGAGTACGCCTCGACAAAACTAAACCCGGATCAACTATACAACCCACTGTTACACTGTATCTCGGGTGGTATCTCCGGTGCAGCAGCAGCAGCAGTGACGACGCCGTTGGACTGTATCAAGACCGTTCTACAGACAAAGTCCATCAAAGGTGTTGACGGTTTTGTCAGTGCTGCTAGAGGCTTGTATCTTTCCGGTGGCTACAATGCCTTCCTTAGAGGTTTGAAGCCAAGGGTTATCTTCAACGTTCCTTCAACGGCGATCAGTTGGACAGCCTATGAGATGGCCAAGGCTTACTTGTTGAAAGAATAGGCATACTCTGCTACATATTCAAACCGCCCGTCACGTTTCATACATGGTACCACTAAACGAAATGAATGAGATCTTACGACACCACTCTTCCTACTTTTTTTTCTATGTTTTTTATTCTTATTATTTTGCTTCTGTCTTTTTCTTCTTGCCTTTGTTGTCGTTGTTGATGTTGTTTTTTCTTCTGTCCTACACGGTCTTATTGACTGTCTCTGGCTTTGCTTTTAGTTCTACATTCCTTACATTCCAACTCACCTCACCTCACCCTTTTTGTCTTTCTGTTTATAGTCACATCTCTTCTTAATACTCCTCCGTTTGTTCATTGTTGCGTTTCCAACTTTAACTTCAGGGTTTCATCATCACAACGTTCTTGTAAAGACACATACACACCCACCTCCTCCGTTTTACATGATTTTATTCTTCTCTCTCAAATTTCGCTTTTCAACCCATTTTGAGTATTTTTGTTAACTTTGACACCCCGATAAACGTTTGTGCTTTGAATTTGAATGTAATTTCATACATAAGTAGCCTCCTGTTGATCCATAAAATAATCCGAATATTAACTATAAACACGACGCCCCCTCTTTTGTATAATACTATCTATAAAGGCTCCTATTCATTCTTCAACTTATCACCACCATCTTCGCCATTCAGGAGAGACTCCAAATAAGCCTCTCTTTCCAACCTCAGCCTTTCCTCATCCTCGACTTCTTCCAATTGCACATCGTCCAAAGAAAGAACCTTTAGTTCTTCATCCTTCTTGACCTTGTTCTTTCTCATTGCCTTCATCTCCAACTTTTTCGCCTTTTCCTCCTTCTTCAACTGTTTCAATTCAGCCTTGGAAAGTTCCTTTTCCTGCTGTTGCTGCGAGCCAGCACCTGTAGATTCACCACCTGCCAACTTCTTAGGCGGCTTGATAACATAGACAACAGCACCGACAAGCTTGGCATCTCCTTCAACCTCAACACTGGCATTTTCCAACCCGGCAACAATATCATCAACAGCAGCAACAATCTTTTCCTTCTTCATGACCCTAGCAGGCTCCTTCTCCATCATCTTCCTCCTCCCGCCTTCAGGCTGATCGTCATCTTGACCTTCATCTTGATCTTCAACGGTCCTATTTCTGACCAGGTTGTACTTGTCGTCAATAACAACCCTGACGGTATCACCCCTACTGAAACATGCAACAATATCGTTCCTCTTCTTAACAAGAACATCGTTCAATGAGCTATCCCATGATACCTTCACCGTTTTTGTCTCGGATGAAGAGTTTGCACTAGAGGCTGCATTTTCTTCACGTCTCAACAGACGAGCCTTGGCAATTGGATCTTTCATTAGCTGTTCCCTTGCCTCTTTTGCCAAAAAATCAGAATACGCCTTTCTTGCCTGTTTTTGATCAATCACTTTGACTAACACTTTAGCCTCACCTCCTGATGTTGATGATGACAAAATGGTCAATCCTTCCTTTGACAAATCCAAAGTTTCAACAACTTTTAGGATGTTGGTGTTACCTTGAGATTGGTTATCCCTAATTAGTTGGATCGTTCCTGAAGGTGAGAGCTTTTGGATTGATTTGATCACTTCAAGTGCTGCCTTTTGATCTCTTTCAGTTCCTGTCTGGAGTAAATCTGCAACTCTTCTTCCTCTACTCTGTCGTTGTCTGTTTGGACCATCGTTGAAGAGAGATCTCTTTTGATCTTGGGTTCCTCTTGTATTTCTTTGTGCGTTGTTGTAACGGCTGTTGTTACTGCTGTTGCCTGGCCTACTTTGCTGTGAAACTTTATTTGGATCAGAAGTAGTGGTGGATGCTGACTGTGATCTTGAAGGCGTGCTGCGATTCTCCTCACCAAAGGTGAACCTTGGTTTACGGACACTACTCTTGTTTCGGTTTTGTTGCATTTGATCATTCAAGAAAGAAAGCGTTGAGTTGTGATTTGAATTTGAGTTTGAGTTTGAATTTGCATTTCGAGATGGTGATGATCGGCTTCTGTTCGGCGTGCTTTCATCTCTCTGTGAGGTTTCGGTTCTCCGTTTCAAGATAGCATCATATGTTAAAGCTTCAGAGGAGGATCCAGCCTGGGTGTTTTTTGACTTGATCTTTGTTTGTGCCAGTAAATCGTCTAGCGTGACCAAGGAAGGCCTCGAGGAAGTCAAGCTGCGTACGAGGGAAGAAGAAGATGATGATGATGATGCTGATGCTGCCGAAGTTGTTGTCCTTGAGCAAGAAGACGCCAACGATAAAACTTTCCCCAATAACATGACGATGATGATAACGATGGCTTGACTGACGCCTTTTCTGTTGCTAGTTGTGCTCTTCGAGGAAATAACAAGGGATCAAGAAGAGAAGATGTATTTTTCAGTCCATTCCTTTAACTCCTAGGTCGTTCAGTTACCCGACGCACACTGTGGGACGGAGAGTGCGGTCGCTCACTATCAGCTGCCTGGATGCAGTCGATCGACGCAGAAGAGAAATCTTTTGCTGTGAATCTTTCACTGACGGTCAATTTTTTAGTCTCGTCGCTCTCTCTCTCTCGACACTTTGAAAATCAGTAAAGACCTACAACTGAATCTAACACAACACTCACCTAGTTACAACTGCTCTGCTTTGAAGACGTATCTAGAAGAACCAATCACAACACTACACATCCCACTCACCAAACTTTGTTTGCCTCTACACTTTTTTATCCATACTTTTCACCACCACGCCCAGTCTCAAGTACACAGCAACTCAGGGGATTAAGCACCGCATATCCTAACTACTGATCAGTACCTATCGATCTTACAGACATCAAACCATCATCACACGCTAACAGGTACCATCACACCAGTACAAACTTCCAGTTGGAAACATTTGTCCATCTTTAGAGAAACTTTCCACTTGTTTCTGTTCTGCACTTTTATTGCCGGCCGTATCTCGCTTGTACATAATTTCTCCCGACCGTCACAATCAGCCTACCAAGCCAGTCCCTCGATCAGTCAATCAACAAGAGAGGAGTAGATTCATACAACATCGTCTTAGAAATGTCCAAGTTTTTTGATTCGGCAGTCAGTACATCGACCGCAAGCGTCTCTCCTTCGATCAAGGCTGAGGATCAGTCAACTGAAACCTTGCACCCACTTCCAACATCATGGAACATATGGCACCACCATACATACAAAGCCACAGGCTTGACGATAGATCAATCTCCAGCATATGATAAGGAAGTCTCAACAGAAACTGAAGAGACAGCAGCACATCCGCCACCCCCAGAAGCAGGCGAGACAGACGATTCACAGAGCGTTGCATTGGATAGATACCTGCAAACCACAACCGTGCTATCCTTCCCAAGCATTGGAAAACTGTCTTCCCCATTCTCCCCTTCAGAAAACACTGCAAAGATTGATTCTGTTGAACAAATGTGGCAATCCTTTGCAAACTTGAAAAAACCAACGGATTTACCCAAAGGAACAGACTTTCTAGTATTCAAGGAAGGAATAAAGCCAATATGGGAGGATCCAATCAACCAAAAGGGTGGTAAGTGGAGTTTCAAGTTCGGTAAGACTGGGGCATTGGCCAGATCAGGAAGTCACCAGTACTACGACAAGGACTCAAAAGAGTCGGATAGAATCAAGTCTAGAAGGATGAATCTAATCTGGGAAAGACTTGTGATGAAGTGTATGTCTAACACCTTTATCCCAGAGACAAACATATTTAAGAAGTATTTAGATGAGGATATCAGTGGTATCATCTTGAGTGTTAGAAAGCCAGGTGATTCCATATTCATCTGGAATCAAAACTTGTGCCTTGCCAAGTTTGAGAAAGACCAAGCGGAAAAACTTGCCAAGATGTCAGCCATACTACAACAAGACATCAATGAGATCGATTCAGAAACGGCAGATACCCAAAGGGAAAATAATGCAGAACAAGAAACAGAAGAACAGGATGATGACTTCGATAAGGACATTGCACCTGAACATCCTGAAGATGACTCACCAGAATCACCAGCATCAGCAAGTGCCCAGCAAGAGTCTGAAGATTGGAAAGCAAAAAAACAGGTTCGTTTGACGCCATTCCTCATAAAACGTGGCATCTGTGACGCTATGGTTTCGGTGATTAGAGAAGTTGATGCTATCATCAAAGCTGAAGAATCAGATTTCACATCAAACGAGATTCAATCTGCCGTGCTTTCGTCAAATGATGACCTTGCAGACAAGAAAGTCCAAGGTGTGATGATACACTACAAGGTTCATCAAGATCAAGGTAATGGTTCAGATCCTTCCAATGGTAATCAAGGGATGCCGTATTCCTCTTTGTCTTCATCATCATCATCCGCAGGGCACAGGCATGGCGGTGCAGGTGGCATTGGTAGTGGTAGTGGTGTTGGAAACGGCAAGACCTCAAGTGCAACGTACAAGAAGAAGTCGACGTATCACAACAACGGCACCGGCAGTAGTACGAAGAGGACAGGAGGTGAATCAAGAAGGTTTAACAATAACAGCAATAACAACAGTAGTAACGGCAAGAGGGGAGAAAGGTATAGGGATGAGGAAGGTGGCATTGGTGGTACCTCTGGGGATGGATTTAGCACAGTGGGCAAATCACGTTATAACAGCAGGCACTTGTACGATAGGAACAATGGTGATGGAGCAAATTCAGAGGCTTCAGCAACACCTTCTACAGCCAATTCGCATGGATCAGGTTCAACATCAGCAGGATCTGGCGCACCATCGGATTCGTTTAGGTTCAGATGGCAGAAAGATAAGGATTTGACGAATAATGGAGGTAGTAGTGAGGGTGATGATGGAAGCGCACTATTCGCTGGATTGAGCAAGCATAGAAGGAGGTTCAACAGCAGTGAGGATGGTGATGGAGCTTCGGGTGCAGGTTCTACCGAGGGTGGTTCTGATGAGGTTAACCACTTGTTAAGTTTTGGATCAAGGAGGAGGCTACAGCAATCCAAGAAGAGGTGATTCAAGGTCCGTAACCTGTGGAAGGATTAAATGAGCACCTCCATTAATTTTGTCCCATGTGGAATAACTAATTTTCTAACTTGTATATCTTTTCCCTATTTCTCATTTCTCATCGCTTAATGTTTTGGAACAGTCTTTTTATTATTCTCTCCTCATTTTAATCATATTTTCATGTGTGTTATATGGTGTTTGTAAGGAGAAGGGGATACCTTGTAGGGTTACCAAAACTACTGCTTGGTGGCTACCAAATGCCGTCACGTGGACAACCGCACGTGTTGCAAGTAGCTGCTATGGAAGGTGTCGCACAGATAATTACCCCTCAATTTTGGAAGAAAGCACACCATATATGAGATGAAAGGAAAGAGGAAGGGTTGAACTAACCGGCTTACATACGTTTCTCTGGTGACATTGACAAGTTACAAAAGTGTAGTAACCAACTGATTAGAAGAAAAAACATGCGTGACTTCAAAAAGTATGAGTAAAGCTTGCGGAAAAGCTCACGGGAAGCATGATGTGACGATGGAACATTATAACTAAACTTCTAGCATCTGCCCTCGCCAAACTGGTTACATCAATTCTATCAAACCAACTCAATGATGGCATTTCTCTTAATATGAAGTAATAAATAATAAATAGGTTCGAGTGGAAGTTCTCGAAGTAGTGGCTGTAAACGTGAGCACTAGCAACAACAGTTCCTCCACCATGTACATTGGATCACAGCCAAGTAAAACGCTGAATTTGCAAAACCAGTGAACAGTCAATAGCATTTCAGCTATATCTAATAACCAACACTAGTACTTGTTGACGGCAATGGCATGGTCATCACCATCGACCAAGCCTAATGTCTTTGGAGTCAAGTAGTCTCTCTTTTTGACAAACGGAGCACCAACGTCCTGCCTATCCAAATCGGTCCTCTCTTTCAAGTGATTCTCAACAACAAACATCTTGTACGTTTCCAAACGATGCCTTCTGCATTCAATGTAATCATTCTTTGGAGCTGTGCATTCTTCGTGGGTCTGGGTATTTGCACTGGTCATGCATTCAACCACTTTTTGGAACTGTCCAAAGCACTTGTTTGGACCTCCATGCCTGCCTATTTGTGCTAATGGTGCCATTTCAAACTGACAATATCAAATCTCGTTGTGGATTCAATGCAAAATGCTTCTAGATAGATGAAGGCTCTGGATATAATATGGGGAAAAGAGAAAGAGGGGAGTATACATATTTATCGTACTTCAAGGTGCCTCCATGTTTTAGCGATGAGCGTACAAATCTTTGTTGTTCTGCAACAGCGTGTGATGAATAATTTTCCACCTATTTACGGTAAGGCTCTATTAATCAGGACTTCTAGACAAGACACTAACACGGATTCACCACGGACCCTTTGACCTTCTTTGATCCTGTCTATAAATCCAATTGTTGCAGAACTGACACTTTTGTACTGTTGTTTCTGAACCGGCCAACCACTAGCAGCCAACCTTGCAACGATACAAGATGGCTTCATACCACGAGGAAAGGAGAGGACGTTCGTTAACTTCCAATGGGTACCAGCAACCCATTCAACAACAGGAAATAACTCCATCTTCACTGTGGTCAGATACACCTAGCACTAGGGTGAGTCTGGAATCCGGCAAACAAATATACACGGTGATCACCAACAGTCTCACCCCAGAACAGATCGATGCGGTGCAAACCCTAGTTAGAATCGATGAGATCACATGTCTTCTCAAGTTCAACAGTGTTGTGCCTAACAACAGGCCAAGATCACCCTCACCACCACCTGTGTATGATAACACTGGTAAGAGGACAAACACCAGGGAGATGAGATACAGGAAAAAGTATGAAAGTGAAAGGCACAAACTTATAGCTTCTGCTATCAAAACCATTCCAAATTTCCATCCACCGGAGAACTACAGAAGGCCAATGAAAACGGTTGAAAAATTGTTCATTCCAGTTGCACAGCACCCTGAAATCAACTTCATTGGATTGCTCATTGGTCCAAGAGGTAACAACTTGAAACAGATGCAGGAAGAAAGTGGAGCAAGGATTGGAATCAGAGGTAAAGGGTCTGTGAAAGAAGGTAAGAATACAGCAGCGCTACGTCCAGAGGTGAACAACTTGGAAGAAGGTTTACACTGTTTAATTACTGCCGATACCGAGGATAAAGTCATGAAGGCAATGAAACTATGCCAGGCCGTTATAGACAAAGCCATTTATGCTCCGGAAGGCCAGAACGAATTGAAGAGAGGACAGTTGAAGGAGTTGGCCATCTTGAACGGTACTTTGAGACTGGATGAGGATCGTATCTGTCAGATATGTGGAGAGAGGGGTCACAAGAGGTACGACTGTCCAAACAAGGACAAGCAAGGGCAGATGAACTTTGTTCAGAACCTTGTGTGTTCGAAGTGTGGTAATGTTGGGCACTTGTCAAGGGATTGTAAAGTGGATACCAGTGATGCTTTGAAGCTGGACTCTGAGTTCGAAAACATGATGAAAGATTTGATGGGAGATGAAACCACGGATTCCAAGGGTCAATTAGAGTCTGCTCCTCGTTCCACTGCAGCAGCGATAGAAGGATCAGCTCCAGAGCCATCAACCGACAATGATCATCAAAGGCAACAGACGTATAATAACCAACAGCATGAAAGATATCCCTATCAACAGCAAACGAGCAGCTACAGCAACAGAACTGAGCCGTACAACGCAGGTTATAGCCACCCTTACCAGAGTCGAAACGACCGAGGTGGTTATCAAAGCCAGTACCAGACGCACTCGCACCAGCGTCCATCCTCATCCTCGCATTACCAACAGCAACCATACCAGTCCAAAAATGGTTACTATGGCCAACAAGACAACCAGTACTATCAACCACAGCATCATGGTAACAACGATGGATCATACCAAAGTAGGCCTTACAGTTCAAGGTACAACAACGACAACGGCTATGGAAGCACAGCCAAGAGACCATACTACGAAGATGGTGGCTACAACGGTGCCGGAGCAGTTGCTCCAGCTTCACCACATCAATCGTTGTACGGGTCAGACTACAAGAAGCCAAGGCTGGGATCCCCGTCGCCATCACCATCCGTGGCAGGAGGTACGCCACCACCACCAATAACTGCTGTCCCATTGCGTGGCCCACCGGGCCTAACACAGACTAGTTCATACCCAGCAGTGTCCAAACCAGCAGGTCATCATCATCAACCACCACCACCACCGCCACCAAAGACTACCCTTGGGGTTCCTGGAATGACGAATCCGTCGAAACCGTTCGACAGACGTGCTCCTCCACCTCCACCTCCACCTGGAATGAGTAGGAAGTAGGAGCAAGGTTTTCTTTATCGTTTAAATAGCATCTATGAATGGAAAGTTTTTGAGGAGAAGTGAAAAGTATATTGGATAAGAACTGTTGTGAGAAATCGCAAAAGACAGATAGAAGAAGAGAACCAAATAAAAAAAACCGTAGATCCAAAGAAATGAAAAAAAAGTAATAACCGAGATATAGAGTAGCGAGTTTTAGAGAATAGATATTACGGATGCCATCAGGAAAATGCACAGTCAATGTGCTTTCTGGAACAGGAGACGCATTCACCCTTGCCGCCTTCCAGCTTTATACACTTGATCTTTTTGAACCGACAACTGTCACAGGATGTCTTCTTTGACGAAAGCTTGGAGGTTGAAGAGGATGGAACTGTCGGTGTCACTGTAGATGAGGAGGCCAACAGAGGCGAGACTGCCGAAGGTGTCAGCATGTTCGTTGCAAACGTTTGGGCTATCGAGCCCGCTATTGTCGAGGCAGAGATTGTGATTGGTTGTGGCGGCGTTGAGGAGGTGGTACTCGTTGTCGAATGGGAAATTTTATGGGAATGTTTAGAGTCCTCAATGGACTCGTTTGAGCGAGGTGAAGTTGGCGCTGTGTATGGTGATGAAGATGGAGATAGCGAAGATGATGGCGGTGGCGAGGACATGCCGGTAGTCTGCTGTAACCTTTCGGACTTGTTGAACTTGATGATGTCGTTTCTTGTGAAACCCTTTGAGAAGGCGCAGTGGAAATGTTTGGAGATGCATGCCGAGCATGGTTTGAACTTCAGATACTTGAACTGGGAGAGTTTGTTTGAGATCTGGTATGTTGGAGTCGGCACTGGAGTGTCTTCCAAAGGTTTCGACTTTGATGTCTTTGATGAAGGAGAGGAAGCTTCTGGTGTTGAGAGTATCTGGAAGTACTGGTAGCTGTTTGCATCTTTGAACATGAACTTGCAGTTGGAAATCTTGGATTCTTTTGTGTCTGAAGTCGATGATAGAGGTGGATACGAGCTTTCTGGTGGCACTGTGGATAGAATGGTGATTTCCGAGTCGCACTTGATCTTGCGGGATCTACAACAGTCACAAGAAGGGCCTGATCTCTGTCTCTTTGATGTTGCAGATGGAGAGGCCAGCTTGATCGCCTGTGGAGTTGAAGGTCTTGACTTTGGCTGGATTTGCTTCTTCACAACGACAGGTCTGGCATCCGATGTGGAGGAGGATTCAGCTGTGACCAAGTTTGCGATTTCCAACTTTGGTGATTTCTTGGATCTCTTAACGTCGGACAAAGAGCTTGAAAGTGTCATCATTGTAGCATCAGAAACGGTTCTTTTCTTTGTATACTCCGGAGTGTAAACGTGGAAGCCTGTTGAGGAGGAAGCTATGACTGGAGCACCCATTATGGCATCGTTCGACTGTAAACGAGGAGAAGAAGAGGGGCTTGAGTTTGAGCTTATACTTAGAGAAGAGGCTGAACTTTGAGAAGTTGCCGAGTCTGAGCAATCCGAAAACGTTGCCGAGACTGAAGGGGTTGTGGATGGTTCTACGGAGGCCTTTTCTTGCATCGTTGCCGTTTGAATGAGCAGGTCGAGCTTTGTTGGTTTGTTTGCGTCATGGTAGTAGTAGTAGTTGTTGTTGGTAGTGGATGCTTCAGGGATGGAGGTGGCAACAGTCTCGGTGCTACCAATGGTAGGAGTGGTGAAGCTCAAAGAATCTTTTGACCCGTAGTTGAGCGATGGTAGTGAAGATGGACAACTACCAATGTCGCGGCCAAGTTTGTACTTGTTGAAGTGTAGGCTTGGGAGGGTCTGAGTTGGAGATGAGAAGCTGAGCTTTGGTAGCGAAGGCAGTGCAGTGGACCTGTTGAGAAGAGGGGCCGTTGTGGCATATGCGGTCGTTGGAATGTCTCCATTCATGGAGAGACTGTAGTTTGCCAGATCCGTGATGGGAGTCTTAGACTTGATGTAGTTCTCCGTACACATTGCAAGGTGGGATGGAGTGTGTGAGTCAGGTGATGAAAAAGCAAGAGGCTATTTTTTTGGTGAGTGAAAAGTGGAAGAGAGATGTGATTAGGAATGATAAAGTGATGATGATGAGATGAACTGTTTCAAAACCGTCTAAGATTCCTTGAAGTGAACCTTTGATTAGTCCCCATTGGAAAGAGTATATCTTTGGAGAGAAAGGTAGGAAATAGGGGCAGACTTATATAGAGTGGCATCATTTTGGAGATGGTTTCAATCAAACTGGGTGGCTAACCGGGGGTGCGTTTGTCGGAACGGAGGGGCAGCATGAGGGGGTGTTCTCGAGACAGCGAGTAAAAAGGGAGGGGGACTTGAGGGGAGAAATCGGGGGAGGCTAGCCGGCTATCCAGCGGGGGGCCTCCACCGGGGAGCCTCCACCGCCGGCCGGAGGGGAGGAGAGAGCAGAAGAAGAGAAGGGGCCCTTGTCGGACTAATCCAGCGAGCGGCCTATGGCTGATTAAAAAGAAACCACAGGCCTTCTTCCCCATACTTCTTCCTCTGCCAACGCCGTGCAATCTACCTATCGTCTGCTGATCTCTACCGGGGGGGAATAGGGGGGAAAGGGGGGGAAAGCTCCTGCTGGCTTATGGGGGGAAGAAGAGTGAGCAGGCTACTACTTGCTTGGCCCCGTGCTGTTTTATATGCACGTTTGCATTTACACATCTCGGCCTCGAAAAGATCTCCTGGAAGACAGATGACTCCCACCCCCTACCACCACCGGGGAAGACCCGTTTTGCCGCCGCGTGGAATGAGAATGGCCCACCCCGCCGGACATTGGTAGCGTGACGACAGCCTCTGTGCATCTCTTGCCTGTGGCTAATGGGGGTGTGTGTATCTCTTGTCGTTGGTCCCTCCGTCCATCGCTGGTGAATCATCACTCGGAATCTCACATTGAACCGTGACGGACCCGCATTTTGACGGATTCGAAAGAGAGATTTTGAGAGTTTGTCCTTTCAATTAAACGTTTCAGCAGAGTACCAAATACACTTCTGAATCGAAGATGTTCGTTTCATGAGACCTTATGGAAAGAGCGATTGGAAGAAGAAAGTCGTAAGGCTGCTCCGGTTCCTCTCTGCTGAGATGAAACTGAACAGTTGGTACTCCGGAACCGTCTCCGTCCGTAGCCTTTTATTGTTCTTTGCCAATACGAGGGATGGAGTCAATGAAGAGTAAAAGAGCCTCAGAAGAGTGTGAATTCGCCACGAACGGCGCCATTTGCACTGGCACTACCAACCTGCGTAGCCTGCTACTCTTCCCCCCGGCTGAAGACTGTCTGGTAGCCGGTGAATCTCATCATCATCATCATTCAAAGTGACCTTTCACCAGTCACTAGTGATGATCATGTCTTGAATGACGTTTTGGTTCGATAGACTAGCTTAGACTTTGCTTCAATCAGTTGGTCTTCTTTATCAACATCTTCTCAGGCCTTCGGGAACAATCCTCTCGGAATGAACTTTTTGCTTTGAAAAGTTTTGAAATCCACGGTTTTTAGGCTACAGCCTTGCAGGTTTTGTAGTAAAACACAGCCAATTCGGTTTTAAATGGATTCGCCAGATCCTGAGTGGCTCGATTCCCAAACCCCAGCCCCGGAATTTACAACTTGTACAGCTAGAATTGGGTGAAACTTCTTTTGGATCTTTCCTCAATACTTCTTGCTTCATCTTCTCTGTTCTGCTCTTCTTTTCAATCGTTTTATTACTCATCCATCCACCCATTCGTATATCCATCAGCTGACAAGGCCAACGATTGGTTCAAAGGTGATCAAATTCCCGTTGAGGTAGTGTGACTCCGTGACTCCGTGTCTTGAGAGCCACCCATCCCCAAGTCCGAAGTTGACCGCGTAGAAAGTCGGAAGAGTCTCCAGATTGCAAGATATGTATGTGCCCGCACACTACCCTTCTACGCTCTTGCTCGCTTCGGAGTGGCCGTATTGACACCACCATATAGGCATGTGTTTTTGGTCAACTTGGAGTCATCCCCCCTCCTCCCCCCTGTCTTTGATTCAGCAAACTACATTCAACCAATCAACCATCACCCCACGGTCATTACTCCGAACAGATCAATCCGTCAGGCTTTCCTTTCTTCCATTGATAACCAACTGAACTGTTTTGATCATACTGGACAATGTCATTTCTCTGTTCTATGTGGGGAAAGCCAGACGGGCGGGGAAAACCTCCATACAACCTTGCTCGGTCTTTGGTTCCAATGGTGCCACTTTTGATCTTGAGCAAAGAATGTAGAGCCATGCGTACGTTTATAACCCCTTGACTGCCAATCAAATGCTCCGGAATTGGAATAATCGTAGGCTTCTCACTCCTTCCTTGCAAAGCTCCATCTGGTTGCTCTAAAACTCCGATGAATGGTCTTGGTGGGGAGACTCTTCGAATGACCACGAAAAGATGGGGTTCTGTTTACCTGCTCACCCCTTTAGTCCCCCTGTTCTTAGCCTATAACTCAATCGTTGCCTGTCAAAAAGACTACTTTCTGCCATTTACACACCCCCCATGATGTCAATCTCGGTGGCAGCAATCAAAAGGTAATGGGTACTGTCCTCATGTCCGGCTCCACGGGTGCGGCATCCTAAAACGTCCCTCTCCGATCCACCAAAGGTGGGGAAATTTTACAAAATGGTTAAATTGTACAACTAAAACTGTTAAACCTTGTTTTTCACTAAACATTAACTTATCAATTACCGGATTTGGTCTTCAGATACTCCTCATGAAGTTTCTTCTGGGCCTCGTACTGCTTGGTCAGCTTCTTTCTACCACTCTTGGTCACTTCCTCACCATCAACAGTCTTCACAGGCAATCCACTCTCATCCCATTCACTATACACCATTCTAAACTCGTCAGTCTTGAACATCTCAAACGGCGACACTTTGGCCTTCTCTAACCTTTCACGTTCTTTCTCCTCTTTCAACTTGAGTTGTTCCAACTTCTTCCTTTCTTTTTCCACAAGTGCCTGTCTTTTCTCCTCCTGCTGTTGGATCAACTCCAACTTCTCCTGTTGGTTCAAGAACTTGATCAAGGCGGCCTGTCCATCGCCCCTATCGTCCAACGACACGTTCAAGTTCAACAGTTCCTTGTTTCTGAGAGAATCGGTGGCCTCTAAAAACACCTTGTAATCCTGCCTTTCAATGGCTGCACTACGCACAAGATCACGGAACTGTGAAAGAACCTTGAGGTATGGCATGACAACATCCTCCGTCGAAGAGGTACCACTGACACTGGCACCAGCACTGGAATCTTCCTTCCAACCTAAACCGTCCTGTCTAATCTCAAAACCAAGAATGCTGAGAACCTTGGTCAGATAGAAGACAACCTGTAGTAACGGCTCGATTCTAAGTTCCGAACCAACCTGGGCAATGTAAGTGTTTGAACTGTTGACAAGATCGACCAACGACCTAACAGCAACAGGAGTGGAAAGGTTATCGCATAGTGCAGCATGAACACTCTTCTTTGTCAGTTGGATATTCTCCAACACTTTTTTTTCCAATGGACCCAACTTCTTAGAAATGACTATTCCTGATTCTTGCTTGTGCACATCATCAGACTTTAGAGCTCTAGCATTGCTGAAAAACTTGTTCAAAGATGATTCAATGGCTCTCACCTCGTGCAATAGACTCTCCTTGAAATCCAAAGAGTTGTTCCACTGAACCAACGAAAAGCACAATCTCAACTGTCTAGAGGAGAATCTTTCCAAGGCTTCTTCAATGGTGATGAAATTCTTCAAAGATTTGGACATCTTTTGTCCTTCGATGTGGAGATGTCCAGTATGCAAGAAATAGTTGACCCACTGTTGACAGCCATAGTGTGCCTCCGATTGGGCCAGTTCGTTATCATGATGAGGAAATGCCAAATCGATACCACCAGAATGGATGTCCATACCTTCGGCAACAAAATCAGAAGCCATAACAGAACATTCAATATGCCATCCTGGTCTACCTTGACCCCAAGGAGAATCCCAGAATGGTTCACCAGGCTTGGACGATTTCCAAAGGGCAAAATCAGAAGGGTTCAACTTAGCATCCGACTTGGAAAGTGAACCTTCTCCATCCTCGATCAATTCCATGTTACCCTTTGACCATGGTGCACACTTGGCATAGTCATGGTTTGGACTCTGGTCAAACTTGGCAGTGTTGAAGTAGACAGAACCATCAGAGGTGGAATAGGCAAACCCTTCAGTCACGATCTTTTCCACAAACTCAATGATCTCAGGAACGTACTCAGAAACACGTGTTGTAATTGTCGATGGCAAAACATTCAAACGTGACATGTCCTCCTCAAACTTACGTTCCCAGTACGAAGAACAATTCTTGAAGATTTGGGGATCGGTTACCGTGGCTCCAAGTTCGGCATCCAACAGTGGCACTATCACATCCTTTGAACTGCTCAAAAATTCTGAGGTTGGGATTGTAGAGGCAGATTGAATTGCCTTCAAGGCTAGTAAAGAAGCCTTGATGTGCATCGGTAGTTTGGGTTCTTGTAAGCTCAACGTTTTAACGTCCAACGTTTCAGTCCACTTCTTGAAATCTGATGTGTGCTGTTGTGCAAATCCAGACAGATTCTTGCTGACATACTTGTCAAAGCCTTCCTGTGCCTTGCTGATGAGTTCTTCACTTGCAAATTCTTGGGCTTGGAATTGTTTGCTAAACTGGTCAAAGAGGTACTCTTGTCTTGCCATTAGAATAATCTTATCGTCGATATCAGTAACGTTTTGGATGAACTTGATGTTGTAACCAAAATAATCCTGCATGATTCTTCTGTTGATGTCAATGGTGACATAGTTTCTAGCGTGACCCATGTGACTGGAGTTGTACACGGTTGGACCGCATGAGTACCAGGTGACTTCATCCTTTCTGTTTGGAACAAACTCAACCTTGGATCTGGTCAAGGTGTTGTACAACTTGAGTACCGGTTCGTTCTCCTCCACAGCAGTGGTTGGTTTTATCCATGTCGGTTGCTGGGACGCACTACAGGATGTGGAAGACATGGTCTTTGATAATGTGCTTGAATTTGTCTTGTAAATGTAATGAGTGATTCCCCTTGTGGTTTTGTCGTTCAGGCTTGAAAAGATTCTCTTGAACATAAACGATGACTTGTAAATCTCTGAAGCTGGTACGACCCTTCTGTGGTGATGTGGCAATTACAAAAAGGAGGTTGATATGTAGCAAATTATGGATGGAGTTGATCTATTGACGAACTGAGTCATATCCTAAAGGGTCTGTTTTCCCTCTCATTGACAAAAATTATAGGACGAGGATGCGATGAACTTTGGTTCTCCTGGAACTTTGTTGTCCCTATAGATGGAGAAGGGAGGTGAAAAATATGAACCGGTTAACAGTAATGGTGCAGAGGTGTGTCTGGAACTCGAGGGGAGCGTTAGGGGCAGCAGAGAATGTGGAGGTAGATCATCTGCCAAGTTTCGTGGTGGTGATCTTTCCCTCTTTTTACGCTTCCTTTATCCTCTTTCTTTCCTTCTTGATCACTTCAATTCCATGACCATACTGCTTTTACTGTCAAGAAGGCTTATTCTATTTTTATATTATGGCAAGCATTTACAAACTATCAATATCTGGTATTCGATCTTTCAGCAGTGACAGCCAAGAGACCATCCAGTTCAACAAGCCATTGACATTGATAGTGGGCACCAATGGATCGGGTAAAACAACGATCATTGAATGTCTAAGATACGCCACCACAGGCGATCTACCTCCAAACTCCAAGAATGGAGCCTTCATAAATGATCCTAACTTAAGCAACGGTGGCACAGAGACTAAAGCTCAGGTGAAGATTGCCTTTCAAAATGTGAATCGAACAAACATGGTGTTAACAAAGTCATTGATGGCCACGCGAAATCCAAAGACGAAAGCAATCAGTTTCAAGACAAGAGAGAACCAGTTGATGGCTATCAGAGGTAATGAGAGGCAAACCTTAAGTTCAAAAGTTGCCGATATTGAAAACGTGCTTCCTCAACATCTTGGAGTATCAAAGGCCATATTGAACTATGTGATATTCTGCCACCAAGATGAAAGTCTTTGGCCGATCAGTGACTCTGCTACATTGAAGAAGAAGTTTGATGAGATCTTTGATTCTGTCAAGTTTATCAAAGTGTTGGAAAATTTCAAGGCGATCAACAAGGACATGAACACGGATATCAAGTTGATCAACAACAACGTTGAGCATTTGAAAAACGATCAAATCAAGTACCATAACAAACTGGACGAAGTTCAAGAGTTGAATCAACATGTCGAAAAGTTTAATGCTGAAACCGAAAGGCTTGCCGTTGAAATTGAAACCATCAAGAATGAATCCGAGCAGTTGTTCACTTCCAATCAGGACTATGAGAAAGTGTTGAACGAGATTGAGTATTTGAGACAACAAAGATCCAACTTGGAACAGCAACTTAACATGATCACAATGACTACGAAAATACTAGACCTTCCTAAAGAGCAGCTCGAACTTGACTTGAAAAACTTTGGTGAGATTATCTCAGGAAAGCGATCGGAAGTTCAAAAACTCGCAGATGAATTGAACCAATCCACCAACAGACTACGAACGGCAAGAGAGGATTATAATTCCAACGTGATGAAGGAAGGAAAATTGAGAGGCTTGAAAGATCAATACGACAGGAATTTACATACAAAGGAAGAGCTCGTGGAACAATTTAGATCGAAGTTTAACTTCAAAACCACAGAAGAATTTGATGCAATATTGGACTCCCAACTGAACAAGGCAACTACAAAGTTCAACCAAGAAACCTCCCAGTTCAAGTCGACGGTCGAAGATATGGAATTTGAACTGACAACCATCAAAGAAGAAATTTTGAGCAACGAACAGCATGTATCGTACATGAGCAAGGATGTTACAGATCAGACAAAAAGGAAATTAGACCTAGAAAAGCATTTGGCGAGTATACTATCGAACAAGTCAAAATTAGAGACAGAGAGGTTGGATTTGACCTCTAAGGTTCAACAGCTACAAGAGGCGAAAGAAAAGAATGAGGTGGTCTCGATCAATACAAAAATTGGGGATGTCAACAGATCAATTAAGACCTTTGAGTATGATCTTGAAGAGGTCAACAAAGCTATAGGGCAATACAACAGACAGTCAGAAACTTTTGCAAAGCTTAAATACTTGAAGGAATCAAAGAACAATATGACAGAATCTTTGGAATCTATCATTGGCGAGACGAAGGCCACTTTTGAATTGCTTGTTCAAAAGCCATTTGCCATTGAGACATGCAACGAAGAGTTGAAAGAAAGAGTCGAAGCCCTGAGAAACTTGAATGAGTCCTATGATGCCAAAATTGACAAGCTGAAAACCAAACTGATGGATTTGAAAGCGGACATCAGAGTATCAACGGAAAAAGAGAGCAAAATGGAGGCAGAGTTGAAAGCATTAAAGTCAAACGTGGGTGTTGTGATCTCACCACAGACAACAAGTGATGATTTTGAAGAGCTGCTAGAAGATGCAGAAATGAAATTCAAGTTGGAAGAGGGAGCATACCAAGGATCTCAGTTCACCATTATGTACACACAGTCTGCAATCAAGATGATTAAAGAGCAGAACTGTTGCAGAACTTGTCACAGAGATTTTGAAGAAGGTTCGGAAGAAGTTGACACCGTGATCAAAATTTTAGAGCAAGAGGTTGAACGGTATGGGGAGAGTGCCGCCACAAAACGATTGGACGATGCATTTGACAAATTGGAAAGGCTCAAGTCGATCAAAGAACCATTCTACAAACTGCAAAAGTTAAATAATGATGGGCAACTAGCAACAGTTAAGGAACAGTTGAAGTTGGCAAGAGTTGAACAAAACAAGGTGAGCACAGAGATTAACGCTATACAACAGAAGTTGCAAACCTGCAAAGAAGATCTACAAACGTTAAATGACCTGAGACAATCACCGATTGCCGAGATAAGACGTCTATCCAACGAAATCAACAACACTGAGGATCAATTAACGACGGTGCAACTTGAGCTTAACAGTTACGGCACTGCCTTAGATGATTTCAAGAGTATTGAAGAATTAGAGTCTTCTCAGCGTGAGTTCAATCTGAAGATTCGAAACATGAGAAGTGAACTGGAAAAGCTGACTGTGGATAAGGAAGATGCAACAAGAGCATTAATCAATCTTGAAAACTCCATCAGGGATAAGAGACTATCGATCAGTAACATGGAGAAATTATTTATGGATAGGATCAACATTGAAAGGACAATCGAAGAGGTTGTGACACAGGTGGATACTTTACAGCAGGCTTTACGAACCAAGACAGTTGCTATTGAAAAATTGAAAGAGTCCCAACAGAAGGAGCTATTCAAGTTCAACGAGTTCAAATCGCAAGGTGAGTCAAGTCTTGCAAAGGTACAAAGTGAGATTGACAATTTGAGACAGATCAAAAGTGTCTTTGCCAATGTGAATGAACAAATTGCAGATTTTGAAACCAACTACAGAGAGAAACTAGTTGAAACTGAACAACTTGTTTTACGAATGCAACAAAGATTGAGCAATCGTGAGGCCTCTGCACAAGATCTACAAAAGAACCTTCGTAGGTTGGAAGACGAATTGAAAGATGCAGACAACGAAGAAAGAAACATTCACTACAATCTTGACCTGCATAACCTCAAACAGCAATCCATAGACATTGAAGATAGAATCGAAGAATTGGACGCACAGAATGCTCTTGCAAAGAGAAACGAATACCTTGTTAGGTCCAAATCATTACAACAGAGGCAACACGTGCTACAGACAAGGCTTGCTTCCAAAACAGGTGAGATTGTTCAGTTGCACAAGCAGATCCGTTCTCTCAAGGTTGAATTGGAGAGAGACTATAATCAGATCGATACGAGGTATAGCAAGGAGTATGCAACGTTACAAGCCTCGCTTGCTATTCAAACGGATTTGTCAACATATGCAAGGGCAATTGATGCTGCGGTGATGGAGTTTCATCAGGCAAAGATGGAATCGATCAATAGAATTTTGGACGAGTTATGGAAGAAGACGTATACAGGAAACGATGTTGATACGATACTGATCAGATCCGATCCTACAAAGACAGGTGCAATGAAATCGTACAACTATCGTGTTGTTATGGTGAAGAACGGTACAGAGTTGGACATGAGGGGTAGATGTTCTGCTGGGCAGCGTGTCTTAGCCTCGATCATCATCAGGCTTGCCCTTGCCGAGTGTTTTGGGTTGAACTTTGGTATGATTGCGTTGGACGAGCCAACCACAAACCTTGACGATGAGAACATTGAGAGTTTGGGAAGGGCGTTGTGTAACATTATTCAAGAGAGAAAAGAGCAGTCCAACTTCCAGTTGATCGTGATCACCCATGATGAGAAGTTCTTGAGGTTTATGAATGCCGTCCAGTTTACGGATCATTACTACAGGATCAAGAGAAACGAAAGGTTGAACTCAACGATCAGTCAGGTCAGAATCACCTCCATTGATGAATGATATAGATTTTTTACATTCTTGTTGATATTATTATTAGTACTATTATTTTTATCAAATTTAAACAGCATCCATGACTTTCTTTGGTAATCCTTGTTCTTTTTTCTCCAGATCAAACTGTTTTCTTCTTTCAACAATCTCCCTAATCTTCTTCTCTCCACCGCTCTGCCTCCATAGATGCAAGGCTTCGATGGCATAGTTTCGAACGCTGAGGTTTCTTGTCTTTGACTCGTCACAGCAAACGTACAAGACATCCAAGATCTTCAAATCAACTATCAACCCCCAGCATAACCTGGTAAACCAATCTCCATCCTGCCCTTCTTCTTCCTGTTCGTCATCCTCGGGAACGACAACCTGATAGTTCATCGTTGAAAGCTTGTACATGATTCTACCCAACGTTCTAATGGCAATGCATCTCTGTCCTGGGAATGTCGATCTTAACAAATGTGCAAGTTCAGGAAGTGTATAACCGGGAACCTGGGCATCTGCAGAATGATGGTACAAGGACTCATCGTTGATGGTATCTTCCAAAGTTTCCCTTGTTATCAACGAGCCTGTGAAATCAAACCTTATTGAGGTTGGAGTTTGGAAAGTTAGATTGTCCAAAGTCAGCTGTGGCGGTGGTTTCATCCATTCCAAATTTTTCAAATCTTTCGGTAATGTTGGGAAGAATTTCGCATGCAACTTTTCGTTGAAATCTGGATCGTTAATGTCCAATCTTGAATCCTCCTCTTCTCCATTCTCCTTTGGTGGGTTAGGGAAATGGACTGATGAAGATTGGATCAAGTTGGAATTTTTCATCTTTGCCATAGATTTTGCCTCTTCGATTGGAGGTGCCAGAGTATCATCCAAGTATTCAATATCTTCCCATTCTTCTTCTTCCTCTTCTTCCTCTTCGTCCTCTTCTTTCAAAGAAAAAACTTTTGGTGAGTTTAATGGGGACGCAGCTGCTGATTTTCTGGGCGTTATCACTGGAGATTTTTGATCCATGTATTTGATTGTTGCCTCGTTGTTAAATCTCACCTTTTTGTCCAGTGAAGATATTGAGGATGTTGAGTTCTTACGCAATGCAGGTTTTAAGGAAGGACTAGAAACTGTTGATTCTGAGTCGGATTCGACAAATACACTTGGGGTTGTTGAATTTGCTCTAGATTCACCTGTTGCTGTTGATCCTCCTATCCATGTTCCAGGGCCTTCAATGGTTGGGAATTCGTGCGAAAGTGAAGATGGTTGATGTTCTGTTGTGGTTGGTTTCTTTGATTTTTTTTCGCTTCTTGCTAGTAGCAACTTCAAAATATTTGGATCGAGGTTATCCAGCAGTTCCTGCTTTGTCTCTTCACGTTCTTCCGTTGACATTCTACTCAAAATTTCGATGTTTTCCTGATGGATCTGTTCGGATTCCGATAGTCCGTCGTAGTTCAACTGTCTATCCTTGGTATCTTTGAACTTCTTTAGGCCTGAATCGTTCGTGTAGTAGTATGGCTGTTGTGCGTTAGATTCTATGGTAGATCCCCTTTTCAATGCATTGTCAACTTTGATTGTATCGGACATGGAGGACAGGCCTTTCTTTTGAAGTCTGGATCTCCACTGGCTGGGTTTCCTCCTTGATGCTGTTGGGAATCCAGCGGTGCTACTGATGGCCGATCCCGAGGAGTTAGAGGAGGATAATGCAATTGGTTTTGGTAAGAGTCTACCACTATTTTGGAATGATTTTGTAGAGGAGGAGGATGGTGATGAGGTGTTCTTGTTGTTGAAAGAGGGCGGGGTTGGGGGAGGGAGGTCATGCTCCACGATGTCGCCTATTAGATCCATGATGAAAGAATGAAAAAACGAGAGAGCAGAATACTGATTCTATAATGAATGAGACAACGACTTGTATAATCGACAGGACAACAAGTATGAACAGTTGAAAGGAAAGTAAAGCAAAGCAAAGGAAGGGCAATAACTAAAATAGATAAGGGCCCTGTCTAATGTTGTTTACAGATCAAAAAACAGAAGAAAAAAAAAATATTTTGAAATATTACGTCATCCCTTATGTAAGCTCACATGGCAAACTGTCATGTGACATAAAGGCGGGGTAAAAGAAGAGGAGGAGGAGGAGCAACGGCCAACAGCATGTCCTGTCCTTACCCCCGTCACAGCACAGCCAAAGTGCCACCCTACCCGGGACCCCTTTCCCCGATGACTCACGCACACGCACAGACCTCCGGGAAAATGACTACCAATGAATGATTGGACGTGAAGAGCAGAATATCGCTGATGAGAATCAAACAAGCTGAAAAGGAAGAGAACAAAAGAAGTGGAAAAAGACACAAGAAACGGCCGCACCCCCTCAGAAGACTTTCCAAAGCAGAAAGTTTAACACGAGTGGCAGATTCCACACCCCCTTCAATTCTTCTTCTTCTTCTCCGCTCTTTCCAGCTACGCTACCCCCCACCGGTAGCCTATTTCCAATCTCCACATTCATATATATAGGTGGCACTCTCAGTAGTACTGAATTCAAGCTATCTTTTGTCAATTGAATTGTTACTCTTTCCATATCAACAGCGCTCCCCTCCAACAATGACTAGATCTTTCAAACTACAGAATATACCTCAACTACCTCCAGATCCTCTCTTTGGCCTAAAGGCAAGATATTCAAAGGATCCTAGAGATAACAAGGTTGATCTTGGTATCGGTGCCTATAGGGACAACAGTGGTAAGCCTTGGATCCTTCCTTCCGTCAAGCTTGCCGAAAACCTCATCCAGAATTCGAGCGATTACAACCATGAGTACCTTCCAATATCAGGCTTCAAATCATTCACAGATGCTGCTGCTAAGGTGATCTTGGGTACCGATTCTCCAGCTATCAAAGAAAACAGACTGGTTTCGATTCAATCCTTATCTGGAACAGGTGCCCTTCACATTGTTGCCAAGTTTGTTCAGGATTTCTACAGGCATGATGATGCTACATCAGCAGCATCACCTCCAACGATCTATCTCTCATCACCAACTTGGGCAAACCACGTTCAAATCTTTGAATATATGAATCTCAAGACTGCCTCGTATCCATACTGGAACGATTCTACAAAATCTTTGGATTTGGATGGATTCTTGGAAACAATCAAATCAGCACCTACAGGCTCTGTGTTTTTACTACATGCAACAGCACATAACCCAACAGGCTTGGATCCAACAGAGGATCAATGGATCAAGATCCTGGATAGTATCGCCAAGTATAACCATCTACCACTCTTTGATTCGGCATACCAAGGCTTCTCTTCGGGCTCTTTGGACAAGGATGCATGGGCCGTTCGTTACGCAGTTGCAAACTACAAATTCCCACTAATCGTCTGTCAATCCTTTGCCAAGAATGTTGGAATGTACGGTGAAAGAGTTGGTGCGGTTCACGTTGTTCTACCAACCTCTTCTCCAGCACTAAACGATGCCATCTTTTCACAGTTGTGTAAGATCATAAGATCAGAACTATCAAACCCTCCTTCTTATGGTGCCAAGATTGTTTCAAAGATTCTAAACACCCCCGAATTGTTCAAGCAATGGGAAGAGGATCTACTAACAATGTCCGGTAGAATCGGTTCGATGCGTGAAAAGTTAACCTTTGAATTGGAACAGCTAAAGACTCCTGGTACCTGGAAACATATCGTTGAACAGCAAGGAATGTTCTCATTCACCGGTTTGAGCAAACAACAGGTTGAGAGGTTGGAACTAGAACATGGAGTCTATCTTGTCGGTAGTGGAAGGGCAAGCATTGCCGGTTTGAACGAGGGCAACGTCAAAAGGGTTGCACAGTGTATCGACGAGGTTGTTAGATTTACAGTGTGATTCTGATTATTATTCGATCTTTTTTTTTTAGTTATCAATATAGACATTGCTATACGACCATTTATTCTCACATCTGTTGAATATATCCTTTATATATAATTGAGACACTTTTAATATCTAGGCTATAATTATTCAGACACCTTCTATATCCAGGCTGTGCAGGTGAAAATTGTTGTGGTGCATGTGATGATGAAGCAAGCAAAGTGAGCAAAGGGCAACAAACGACCCCTTTGCAAGTGATCAACAAAACAATTGCTCTTTTTTGCCATGGTATAAATACACAATTTCACCCGCCTATATTCAATTTCCCCCCTTTAATATCACTTCTTTAGACAAACCATTGAACTAACCATCACAATGTCTAAAAGATCAAATATTCCACCTGCTTCACAACCACTTTCGGAATCGGCAGTCTCTGAAATGTCCGATTCAGAATCAACCTCTTTCAAACAACAGGAAGTTCCGTTCCTCAAAAAACGTCGTTCTTCTTCGATGTCTTCAATCTTTTCCTTCTCGGATGAACCGCTGCCACCACCAGACCAAAACGAAATCATTGCATTCACATCGGACAACAGACATCTTTCATTGATCCGTAACTTACACATGGCTGATTTCATAACGATGCTAAACGGATTCTCTGGATTCTACTCCATCATCTCTTGTCTGAGATACACCCTAACTTCCAAACCACACTATGCCCAACGTGCCGTCTTCTTCATCATGCTCGGCTTGTTCTTTGATTTCTTTGATGGTAAAGTGGCAAGGTTAAGAAACAAATCTTCGTTGATTGGTCAAGAGTTGGACTCTTTGGCCGATTTGATCTCCTTTGGTGTTGCTCCTGCCTCAGTTGCATTCTCAATCGGTCTGCAAACAACAGTCGATGTCCTACTCTTAGCTTTTTGTGTCTTGTGTGGATTGGCAAGATTGGCAAGATTCAACGTTACCGTTGCAAACATACCCAAGGATCAAACTGGAAAGAGCTCCTACTTTGAAGGCTTCCCAATTCCAACATCCCTATGGTTGGTCTGTTCAATGAGTTTCTTGATCTTCAAAGGTTGGATCGCTGAGGATTTCTGTGGTGGTGTCTACTGGGCCGGTAAGGCGTACGAATGGCATCCATTCAGTGGACTCTTCTTCATCCAAGGTTGTTTGATGATCAGTAAGAGTTTGAGGATCCCAAAGCCATGATTTTAACGTGAACCTACGTCACTCTTTTTTCGTCTTATTCTTTGTTTATCGCCATTGCCTGTATTTATATACAAAATTAAACCTCAAACTATTGTTACACTGGAATCACCTCCTGGTCCTACCGTTACCACCTTCGACAGTTTCATCAAAAGAACTCAATACACTAACGTTGCTACCAGAGTTCATCCTTGACGATTTTGTAGCAGACGAAAGGTTCAACACAGGCTTGTTACCGTTCGAACTAACCCTTGAATTGTCCTTCAATACGCTTGGTTTGCCAGAAGAAACCCTTGTCGGAATGGACGATTGCCTCCTCTTGCCAGATGGAATACCAAGAACGCCCCTCTTACCAACCGTCGTACTCGATCCTGTTGTACTTGTAACATCACGCTGGCTCTTCCGTATCGTACTCGATCCACGCAAGAATGGTCTTGAAGGGGTACCGGTAGTTCCCACATTGCCATTACCACCACCATTTGGCCTTCCTCTAGCACTAAACCCTCCTCTTTTCCTAGCTGGACCGGTTGTTCTTGATGAAGACGAAGGAGGAGGCATGCTATCAACCATCGACTTTTCTCTTTTCAATGCCTCAATTCCACTCTTCAACTCTTTGATCTGTCCTTCCAGTTCGTTCAAACTCTGCACCTCTGACCATGTCTTCAACGATGGAGACTCGTCGAAACTGACACACCATGCATTCATGTGCATTCCAAACAGAAAGCTTGAGAACGATTCGTTGAAATTTGCCAAGGACTCATGAACTCGGTTGAGTTGGACCAGATTGGAATTGATCGAATCCAAAGTATCTGAAAAATCGTGCACCATGTTGGGGTTGAAAAAGAACAGGTTGGGATCTCCAAGTGATGTTGGATCGCTTGGTTGTGCCTCTATTGGATCGCTTGTTGCTATTGAAGGGGCTCCGCAAATGGTACTGGGCGGTTGGTGCTGTTTGAAAGGGGACGAGAGTGGATACTGGTTTGCAAGTGGTTGTTGTATTTCTGGTCTTGATCCGGGAGAGGTTGTTAAAAGGAGCAAGTTTGAGGATCCTTGTTGTGGGGTTGTCGATCTTACTATTGGAAGTGCCGGATCACCACCATTTCGGAGTTGATTATGTGCTTCTTGTTTGCCCTTTGAAGGTGTCCGTTGGGGAGTGTTAGCTGCCATTGTGTCGTGTTTTGTTGACTGTCTGATTGATTGATGTTTTAACGTCTGATAGTGTTATTTCGCGTGCGTACCAGACTTCTTCCAGCTGGCTGACTGGTGTAAGATCAATAATCCTTCTTGCTGATATCCTTGTGTCTTATCTTCTGATGTGATTTGACTAGGGGCATCCTGAATGTTGGTGGGGAGTGATCTGTTTGTTATGTTTTGGTGTTTTTCGTGTTTGAGAGGAACGTTTGAAGGGAACTATTCAAGCACGTAAGATGCACCTCTGCACCGGGCAAGGCTATCTTCTGGCTTCCCCTTTCTTCCTCTTTGTCTTGTAGTCGTACCCTTATATTTCATCTGGCTTTGACGGAATATACAAATTTACTACACTGTTGGGAGTGATTCTAATATGCAAAGTCTGTGTTTATTAATCGAGAAAAAAAAGATCCATAGGCTTTGTGTGTGTATTTCGACAAAGCAGACGTAATCAAACGTTTCGTCTGTCATAAAGGTGAGCTTGTAGATGAGTCTCTCGGTCCAGTCCGCCATGAAACCAATCAAAAGTAAACAGTCGGACATTTCTATGTGCATAAGCGGAAAAGTAAAGTCAGATCTGAGATTTGAGATCTGAATCTAGGCCAGATCTCCGCTCTATTGTTCAGGTGGCTGCAAGAAGGATATGTTTCGATGCAAGCTGCAGAGTGAGGGACAGTTTGATATGGCCGAAAAAATCGGTGAAATACTCGTATCTTCTTCCTTCCTTCCTTCCTTCCTTCCTTCCACCTTCTATACTTCCTTGCTGTATGAAAAGAGTAATTGTTTCATTATTTTTAATCCTATAGACAAAGTACATACACCAATTCACAAGTTAATCCGTTTCCATCCTATGTACATGTATGTGGAGGCAAGCAATCAACGTAGGAACTTGTTAGCATGCCTCAACTTTTCACTCTTTGCACTTGTTATCTTGCCCTTTTTGATGGTCAAGAACAACAAGATTGCCGAGGCAAACGAAAGGCCGAACCAAGTAACCAAATAGTTCAGATGGTTATTCTTATAGTCCACTTTTGGAACTTTGCCAAGTGGAACACCGGCACTGACGAATTGCAACGGACTAAACTCAACGGATTCATCAAACTTGCCCTTTCTATCAACAACATCAACCATGCTATCCTTTTTAGAATCGGTAGTATCATCCTTCACAGCTTTGGTCTCTGTACTCTTACTCCAAAACTTCCACCATGGATTACTCTTCTTAGTTTCAGCAGAGGAGACCAACCATTCTGGTCTGTCCCTAAAATCCTCGATTGTCTGGGCAAAGATTTCTCTGGATCCAGTCTGTTCTGCCATTGCCTTCAAATCAACATAGTGGAACAACTTTGAGCCTATTTCATGGTCGAAATGGAACATTCCCTTCGTTGGAGGAACCCTTAGTAGACATTCGATTGTGATTTCACCCTTTGGACAGGACAAATGTTGCAAGTTTCTGGAGTCTGGCACAATCTTGGATTCGGCAATCCAACCTCTATCGACGAGGATCTCGCCGGAACCGTTGGACTGGACAAACGGACAGACCAATAGATAACCCTTTTGACCATCGTGCAAACGAGGACCAACAAAGATTTCTCTTGAGTAGTCAAACTCGCCTGTGATTAGCACTTTACGATACTCAAAGTCCGGAATTTGCCCCTCTCTGATTGATCTTGGCAATGGAGATGCCTTGTAGGTCAATCGATCCTCACATTCGGCCATTAGTTGGTTCTTCCACTTGAGCCTTGACAACTGCCAGCATCCCAATCCAAACGTCACCACCGGTGTGAGGCATAGTATGGCAAAGACGATGGACCTTGAACTTTTGTTCTCCTGATCTCGACCTTTGATTAGCTGTTTCTTTGTCTTCATTGGATTCCAGTCGATGTTGTCAGTCTTGACCGAGGCGTACCTTTTGCTACTGAGATTCAACTTCAAGTTGGATGGCTTGATCGTGCACGTTTGCACGCTGCGAAGGCGAGCCAACAGGTTTCTTGTGATCATTCTGTGTTGTTATGTGATGATGTGATTAGATAATTCTGTGATCAAAATGGATCCTTGTAATAAACCCTGACCAAAGATATGGTACTTAGTCATTCTCTTGTCTTATTAGAACTTCACTGTGGGTGGTTATTTTTTCTCATTTGAAGTGTACGCTCGCGGTGGGTTTTTTTCACCCCACCCCACGATCAACATATCATAGTAAAATATAACCAATTTTACCAAATGGAAAGGGCACATGATAAACATAAACTCGTATAAAAAATATGAAAGGTAACGGGAGGTTGGGAAAAAACATAAACAGAGGTATATAGGGGAAGAAAGAAAGAGAGAAGAAAAATTTTGAAAGGTAAAATGATCAAGTTGCATGCAATGGTATGTTAAATGTGAGTATACACAATGGAAAGGAATAGGGGAAACTATTCGGCATCGGTAATTCCTTCACTCTCGTTGATGCTCTCGTTATAGCTTGCCAAGTTATCCTCATTCTCCTCGTACTCTCCATCGTCAACGTTGTTGTAGTCGTACGAATGGTCTGCATCATCGCCTCCTTGTAGTGCCTTCGTTCCAATGACACTGTTTGATTGCTTGCTCTCCGCGAGCCTTGTAGTGTTGATGAATCTTTTGAGTCCATCCTTTTCATCGTCAGCCTCTTCTTCTTCTCTTTCGTAAAGTTCCATCTTCAACTCGTGAACAATGTCAAAGCATTCTGCCAATAGGGCATTCAACGTTCCTTGTCCCTCTGGGATATGATTGTTCACCATAAATTTACCGTCAATCCTTTGGTTATCGACAGAGGCTAGTTTCAACTGGTACGGATACAACTCTCTAATTGAAGAGACGCCTCCCATTCTTTTCAAGTCTAGTAGACAGTTACGCACTGTTGTTAGCTGGTTGTGTAGAGGTTGTAAGGATTCACTGACTGGTTCTGAAGATTCCAAGAGTTTGTAGATGATGGCGTAGCATCTTCTGAGGAGATAGAGCAAGACCGTCTGTCCCTTTAGTTCCTTCTTGATGAAGTAGCCGCTAACTCTAAGCTTATCGATCGCATTTAGGTCTCTTTGATAGTTGAAGATGTCTGTTGTTCTCAAGGTCCATCTTCTCGTGACCAAAAGGTTTTCCAAAATTGATTTCAACTTTGATAGTTGTTGATAGATGTCTGTCAATTCAGGGCTGATTCTGACGGAACCCAACTGTAGATCGTTGATCAAGTTACGACAGTCATCAATGAGACCCTTTGATAGTCCTTCACCTTTACTCTCTTCTGGAGAGAGATGGGAGAAGTTTGTTTCGCATGTTGATTGGATCTCTTCCAATCTTTTTGTATATTTGGTGACTTCGCTAGCAACGTTGTCTGGTTGGTTTGTGATTAGATTGATCAAGCTGTATTTGATTGAGATGAGATCGTCCATTATTTTCTGAACGTTTTCTGGTAGTTCCTTTATCTTGTCTTCCAAGAAGCTGTACTCTTTGTAGGACTGTTCCAACTTTGACTTTAACAGTTTCACCTCTTCATCGGAGGATGCTGTAGTGTCACTGTTGTTGATGATTGTTTCTATTTCGGAGAGTCTTTCTTTGATTGGCGTCAAGTCGTGGTGGGTATAGATCTGTCCTTCGTTTAGATGTTCCAACAATCTTTGGACTGTTGATAGGGAAGCGTAGGTTGCCGGTGCTGTATTTGACAATCCACAGGTGACGAAGCATAGACTGAGCAATTGGAAGATCTCGTCAACCAAGACATCGACCCTGTTTGGGAATTCTATGGGTTGTATGACCTCATCGTCCGATTCTCCTCTGATCTTTTTCAGGTGGCCAATTTTGATCAGGACGGTATCATAGATGGCTCCTATATCCTTTGAGTTCATGAACTTCGAATGGTCTCTCTTGATCTTTGAGAGGGTTTGTCTTATTGTTGTCAACTCCTCATAGATTGGGATCTCGCCATCTGGGATTGCATCTGAATGTGGCATTTGAAGTGGTGGATGTGGTGGAAGAAGAGAAGAAGGCGAAAATGGCGAAAATGGCGAAATAAGTAACACTGTGTTTGTTGGATGGGATGGAGGGATGGGGGGAGGGAGAGAGGGAAAGGGAATGAAAGAGAGGGATGAGTATGTGACGTTAATGTGTTGTTGTGGGTACTACTCTAGAGTGTAGTAGGTTGTGTATATATACAAGTGTTTATATGATTGATGTTTATAGAGGAAAAAGGATCAAAAGGGTTCTTGTGAGATAATGGAAGGTTGGCTGTTTTGTGTATGTACCCTATATAGGTGTGCATACATACGGTAGAGCGAGCCTTCAAATGAAAGAAAAAAATGTCTCATGTCGTGGAAGCAACAGAGTAATCAGCGTTATCGCTGATATTATATTCCTGTCTCTCTATACACTCAGAGTTAGCAATTGATTATTAGAATAGTGGGATTACAGTTATCAATGGACTGAAGGGTATTGATGGTGTATGGTACAAACAGGATGGAAAGAGAGAGAGAGAGAGAGAGAGAGAGAGAGAGAGAGTTGCCAACTTTCAAACTACCTAGTAGTTGACGGATCCGAGTTGTATATAATTACAACCACAATCACAAACACACACATATATACCCATATACAAACGCAAGCTGTTATACCACCCAAGAGTAGAAGAATTGATCATGAATGGCCAAAGAAAGAGTAACGATGAATGGTTAGTGTGGGGTGACAACGACGGATAATTGCGGGATGCCGCCCAGTGAGTGATAAGTGTGTGCGTGTGTGTGTGCAAGGGTGTAATTGTCAAAACAGACAGCATCTCTGAAACACTTCCTATTCCAAACAGACGCGCTTTTCAAGCACACGGGGGAGGGAGGGAGGGAAGGAGTAGTG